>BQKN01067589.1:444634-494019 GCA_022839385.1 Asparagus kiusianus | reverse complement strand
AATTCTGACTGTTGTTTGCAATGTGAACAGATGTTGGTAATCTAAATGATTTTGTGAAATTTCTGCATTACGTATTGATTTACACATTCTGGATGTCGTAGGGATCATTTTGGCTGTCACAGGTGCATTTCTTCATATTTATCAATGTTTGAATCATCAGATTGATTTCTTCATATTATTTCGCCCTTTGTATGATGATGGTAATTAAAATCCATGGGTTTTGTTTTTGCTTCGGAATGATGCAATAAATGTGGTTGATTTTGAAAGACTTGGGTCACTCTTTGGTGATGTTGATGGGGTCTTATTTTGTATGTCAAGCTATTATAATGCGTTGAATAAATTCACCATGCTTTTCAAGGATCACGAGCTATGTACAAAGCACCAAATATGTGTGGGCCCGTGCGGCCTCTTCTTGCCAAATTTAGACACAGAACGAGGGGCCAATTGCTTTGGTCTCTTTTTATAGAGCAAGCAGAGGGATGCGTGTGGCGATTTGGATCCTCTTCACTACAAAAAAAAATAGTGGAGAGACCACTACTTTTAATCTCAATCGTTGATTATTTAGTAGGCGGTTATGATACAATCTAAATCTAACACTTACCATACCCCGTGTATTGTACTCATTCTTAATTTGCACTAAAAGAAAAATCACAACCATCAACTAGATAATCAATGGCTGTGATTACGTAGTAATTCCTCTACTATTTTTTTTGTAGTGGAGAGGATCCGAATCCTGGGTGTGGACCTACTAAGCTTTGCGTATCCAACGGCACTTTTGTCATTCATGAAGTGGACCTATTAAAATGTCCACGTGGTGAAATTGTAAGGCATGTAAAGAATTAATTGCTTTCAGTTATGATGATAATATTGTGCAGATTTGGTAGAAGGTTTTGACCCGCCAACCTGCAGCAAAGTTTTGTCGCGACGAAAACCACATAATGTACTGCAAATGCAGTACATGTTGAAATCAAGGCGGTGCCAATTTTGCAGTACAATTTATTCAGAGGAAGTCAGAAGGCTGCTAACTTTTTTTAAAAGGAAAAATTTTATTTTTCGGAAAAAGAGGTCGCGGTAAAGTCATTGATGCTCCAGTCTAGACTACAAGATTACAATTTCCTTCAGAAGTTCAGAAGATAATACATGGGAAAATTGGTTGGTATTTATTTGAGTTGTGTACCATAATTGTAGCTTTAACGTAGCAAGATTCTTTGTTTTTCGTTTATAAGATTATCCGTGTACTCTTTGATTATCCATCTAGTCCCTCCGACACTCTAGTGAACAAAAAGTTTCTCTGCAAAGCTTTTGAGGTGCCCTCCAACATTCTAGTGAAGAAAAGTTTGGCTGCAAAGCTTTTGAGATGCCGTCAAAAGAATTGCGGGCAAGGGCTACGAATTTCTGCATGAATTTTGAAGTGTTTTCAAAGATACGAATATTATATATGGTGGTCTTATCAGAGAAAGTTGATCATTTAATTGGTAATTTAGTAATCAGTATAAAAGGTGCCCTGCTATTGAATTCGAAACGTGGCATTTAAATACATGTATATAAAAGCTAAAGAGTGAAGCATAACTTCTAGATGACAGTTGGAAATTACTAGAGGCGACCTTTCTAATTACTTAAAAGAAAAATTGTTTCTAGCCCCCAAAATAATAATAAGTATTCTCTCCCCACTCAAGGCTTTTTTAAAGCTCCTGAAACCCCTAAAATCAGAGCCACGATTCGTTTAGCCCCCAAAACCCCATCATACGTACTTTCAAACATTTGAAGACCGTAATACTCTCCTCCCTTTCTCTCTCTCTCTCTCTCTCTCTCTCTCTCTCTCTCTCTCTCTCTCTCTCTCTCACTCACTCATATGATGTCATTGTAGGCATGAATAATGATTAGAAATGGATTTTGGGGGCGAAAAAAGTCCTAATTCCCTCCAAATTCTTCCAACAACGTTGACATCGGCGACAGAACTTTCCCAGCATTCGTTCATGATACGAAAAACACTGTGATCCTGAAGACCGTGGTGACGAGCAAGGGATAGAGCGTCGATTTGACGGTGCTAGCGGATCTAAAGAAGAAGAGCAACTTACCTTAAGAGATTGATCATGAAACTAGGGCTGAAGTCAAGTTTGGATCATCTAAGACGAGGAAGTTTGGGATCAAAGTGAGTTGCAATGAAATTTTCCCCTTTTTTAAACTTGTACTTGAATCTAAGACTAAGTGCTATATTTTTTTATTATTTTACATATTGTTATACTTTTTTTAAAATCGATGACTTGAGATTGAAGCAGAGTATATAAAAATCAGAGGTTCTTTTTTGATGGTGTCTGTGAGGGGTCAACTTGCAAATAATAAAACGCTGGGTTTGGCTTGGCTAATGGGTTAATTATGCGATTAGTTTATCTATGGTGGGTGATCTTGGTTAAAAATATCAAATCATGTAAGCATTTTAAGCACTTTATTTTCCTTATGAGTTAGTTGTTAATGTTATGAGTTTGTTATTAAAGTTATGAGTTGGTTGTTAACCTTATGAATTGGTCGTCAAGATTGTGAGTTGGTTGTTAAGGTTACGAATTTGTTGTTAAGGTTATAAGCTGGTTGTTAACCTTATAAATTTGTTGTTAACCTCGGTAGTGAGTTATGAGTTGGTTGTTAATCTTATGAGTTTGTTGTTAACCTTTATAGATGAGTGCTAGAAGCAATTAGTTGTTAAGATTATAGCTTGGTTGTGAAAGTTTCGAGTTGATAGTTGAGGTTATGAGTTTGTTGTTAAAGTTATAAGTCAATTATCAATCTTATAAGTTTGTTGTTAACCTCAGTAGATAATTATGAGTTGGTTGTGAAGGTTATGAGTTGGTTGTTAAGGTCATGACTTTCACAACCAACTCGTAACTATCTATTGAGGTTAACAGAAAACTCATAAGATTAACAACCAACTTATAATCTTAACAACCAATTTATAAACTTAACAATCAACTTATAACTCTCTACTAATGTTAACAACAAACTCATAAGGTTAACAACCAACATATAACTTTAACAACCAACTCAAAACTCTCTATCGAGGTTAACAACAAACTTATAACCTTAACAAGCAACTTATAACCTTAACAACCAATTCATGAGGTTAACAACCAACCCATAACCTTAACAAGAAACTCATAACTGATCTCTGTCGATGTTAACATCAAACTAATAAGGTTAACAACCAACATATAATTTTAACCAATTCATAACCTTAACAACAAACACATTACCTTAATAACTAACTCATAAGGAAAATAAAGTGTTTAAAATGCTTGAAATTTTTAACCAAGATCACCCTCCACAAATAAACTAATCGCATAATTAACCTATTAGCCAAGCCAAACCCAGCGTTTTAAAGACTCTTCTTCAATCTCAAGTCATCGATTTCAAAAAAAAATATAATATTATTAAAATAATAAAAAATATAGCACTTAGATTCAAATACAAGTTTGGGGGGGGGGGGGGGGGGTTACACAATAACAATTTAGTTAAAAACTAGAGCAAAAGCTAAAAGGGGGAAAATATAGCACTTAGAATCGAATTGGCTAAATCTAGAGCGTCCATTTTCATATCTTGATCCTTAACTTCACTTTGTAGCTCACATCGGGAGTCGCCAGAGTTCTCACCTTTTTCTTAGGAACGATGATGCTAAATCCATCGCAACTCACCTTGATCCCAATCTTCTTCGTCATAAGAAAAATAAAGTGTTCTTCGCCTCATGAACAAATGCCGAGAAAGTTCCGTTGCTGATGTCGAAGCCATTAGTAGAATTTGGAGTAAACTATGATTTTTCCTTCCAAACCCCATTTGTAATCATCATTCATGTCTACAGTGACATCATGAGAGAGAGAGAGAGAGAGAGATGGTATTATGGTCTTTAAATGTTCGAAAGTACACGTGAGGGGTTCAATTTCTTGTTTTTGGGGCTAAAAGAATTGTGAGTTTGATTTTAGGAGCTTTGAGAGCTTTGAAAAAGTCTTTTTTTTTTTTTGGGGGGGGGGGGGGGGGGAAGACTTGTTCTTTTGGGGGCTAGAAACAATTTTCCCTTAATTAAATGGAGTTTATGAGAAGAGACTTCAATTCAAAAACTTGTAATGGATTTTTTTTCACCATTCAAAAACTCATTGTTCAATGCTCTATCTACGTTCTCGTATGTATAGTGCAGAGGAACTAGAAGCAGATTTGGTCTTCGTTCCATAATCCATGTCCGTGACTATAAAGCGTGACATTCCAGCATCATAATCATTGATGGACATCTCTTATTGTCTGGCACAGAAAAAATAGAAGAATCAAAAAATTCTGAATTTCCATTATTATTTTATTTTATTTTATTTTTTATCTTTTTGAAAAAGACATATTGAAAAGAATCTCTTTCCATGTCAAGGTTCAATCAATAGTGCCTCTTACTGTAGGAAAGCTCAGCAACTAGAACATATAACAGTAACAGTTCTAGCTCCTTTCCTCAAATACACCGATGGTTCCAAATGATCAATCAGAATGTATCCCACCATTCATAGCAGCAATGGTAAACGTATTTTTCTTTGAAAATATGTATGTACAATGTATATTTTCCATAAGTAGCTCTGTACAAGCAATTTATAATAACTGTACAATTGGAAGTATTCCAATCAACATATGTTGTTCATTGGTAGATGACATTTCAAAGCGAAGTGAAAGCAAGAATTATATACAAGAGTATCCTTTCAGCAAAGGCTAACAACCGAGATTGGAATAAAGGTTATCAAGAGCAGAATACAATGGCTGTGCAGCAATAGGTCTCTGCACCGTGCCCAAGAGAATGTCCGCAGTCGTCATATAAGGATCGCCATAAAACCTCAAATTAGTATCCATCCTTGTTGTGACAATACTTCCCTCGAGGGAGACCCCAATGAAGGCACCTGTTTCAAATTTTAATAAGTGTTCAGAAATGATGGACTTGAAATGAATAATTCAAGGCAAGGGACTGTAAGCCCAGAGACGATCAGCATGGATGCACTCGTATCATAGTATTCGTGATTGAAAACTATAATTGATGGACTTGAAATGAATAATAGAAGGCAAAGGACTCCAGTCCAGAGACGGATCAGCATGCATGCACATGTATCATAGTATTCATTATCAAAAACTAGAATTGATGGACCTGAAATGAGTAATAGAAGGCAAGGGACTCTTAAGCCCAGAGACGATCACCATGCATGCACTTGTATCATAGTATTCGTGATTAGATATTGAAATGTATAATACAAGGCAAGGGACTCTAAGCCCACAGACAATCAGCATGCTTCACTTGCATCATAGTTTTTGTGATTAAAAATTGAAATGAATAATAGAAGGCAAGGGACTTAAGCCCCGAGATGATCAGCATGCATGCACTTGCATCATAGTATTCGTGATTAAAAACTATTATACCATACTAGTATATTGGCACGTGCAAATGCACATGCAAATTATATTGAACTTCTATCGAAATAGTTCTCGGTTATGCATGTTAATTACGTTATAATAATTCAATCTGTATCTATCGTATTTCCAGGGGAGAAAAC
Source organism: Asparagus kiusianus (assembly GCA_022839385.1). NCBI lineage: Eukaryota > Viridiplantae > Streptophyta > Magnoliopsida > Asparagales > Asparagaceae > Asparagus > Asparagus kiusianus. Next base: position 488,461 of record BQKN01067589.1, on the reverse strand, counting down.
ACGTATAATGCATGTGCTCAAAAAATAAGAATTTATTAAAAAATTACGTTTACCTTTTATGCGTCTAAAAATTATTATTGTATCCTCCATTTTAATGAGAGGGAAAAAATTGAGCTCGTAATTCATATAATAGTTTACAGAGAATTACATTGTGTTGCATTTTTTGTTTTCTTAAACTATATGATTTTTTAAAAAGGCCATGCATGAAATTATAAATTTGAGAATAAAATTTAAATTTCAGATGAAGGAATGAAAGTAATGAAACCTTCTAAAAAGAGGGGAATGAAGTTTAAATTTGAAATAGAGATGGAAGGATTTGAAATTTGAAAGCAATGGAATCTTCAAGCAAGGAGAGAGAGAGGGGAAGGGAGGGATGAAACCCACATTCATAAAATGTTGACAAATGATCAAATTGCCCTCTACCCTTTACTAAAATCACCCTATATTCTTTGACAAATTGAATGAATAATTATCCATTCGTTCACTTTTGCCTACCTTCACAAAGCTTTTTATAGAGTAGTACAGATCTTCAGTTGGTAATATCCTAAAATGATAACCTTTTGAGGAGATAGAAAACTGCAAGAATTCCTTTAGTGAAACCGTTGACTCCTTTGATGTTAAAACACACAAGACAATTGGTCAGACTAATGCAATAAATTGAACTGATGCCTGTTGCAAGAGTATGTTGAGTCCATTTGAACTCATGATTGCTGAGTCCCACGTATCAGGAAAGACTAAAGTAATGGAAAATGGATGAAGGAGGGAAGGGGGAAAAAATGCAAGAAGATAATTGCAGGATGAATTGCAGTGTGAATTTTCTTTTTGGAGGTGCAACTTGATATGGTTATGATTAGGAAAGGGATCTATGTTGTATCATGCGATCTTAATTTGTAAATTTTAAGATTGAGCATTTAAATCCATAGACTCCCTACTAACAATCAACAAAGAACCTCTTTCAAATGATCTCAATCCCATTATGCAGCTGTTAACATGTGTGTCTAGTGCACTAATTAAAACTAAGCAAACTGGAGAACATTTAGACAAATTTTAAATGTCAAAAAGCACAGACGTGGCCTTTTTGAAGAATTATACCTTTGCTGCAGCTGTAAGTATAACACAAGCCAGAACCTCTATCCCCAGAACGGAAATCGGCTTCAAAAACCCTGCCAACTGGTCCTGCTGCAGCACTCAAACCAGCTCCAAGGGAGAAGTGCATTCGGCTGCAAAATGTTTTGACAGTCTCATAACCATGAAGCACAATGATAAAGTCCATCAGTTCACCACCAATCTGTAAACAAGAGACAAATAGAAGGTTAACAAAAGTTAAATACACCTTCTAAACATGTAACCAGGGCCATCTAGGTTATTCTAACTTGCCTACGAGCAAAGAGTTGAGAGAGCTTGACTGCTGAAAACAACGGTTTCATGTACAAGGAGAATATGAAAAAAATGAAAAATTTAGCATATCGCAAATAGCTTTGTAATGTTGCTTACTCTATGCAATTGGAAGAGTTATTGGAGACAAATGAATTTGAGAATTTACTCCCAGACAACAAACACAAAATTAAAAGGTCTTAACAGGGAAAAGACAAGAAGCATGAACTTGCATACCTGTGCTCCCCATCCCAAACCAGCTGAGAGAATAGCAGATGGAGCTGACCATGAACCATCTGATCTTCGATACACTACTAGACCAGTCCCAAGCTTGTATGTAAGAAGGGCACCAACTTTTGCAACTGTTAGAATAGCAAGCCCGCTTGCTCCTTTGAGAACTGCCTGAGGAATTGACTTTTCAGGATTTAGTCTAGCAACCTGCAGTGAACAAGATGATATAAGAAATCAAAAGGAGCCAGAAACTCTTCGTCAACATTGACACTCATTAGATTTTCTATTATTATTAAAAAAAATGAATCTGCAGTTTTTCAAAGGCTTCACCTGGCAGTAGCTCGTCAAAGTATTTGCTGCCTTATATATTTCATGCTCCATGGACAATCCTATAGGTAAATTTAACCACCCCCTAGTGCATGTCCAATCCATGACGTCATGTTTTGCTGACTGTGCTGCATTGCTTATGAAGTGCTTTAGTGTTTCTTGAACTGGTTGGAGCCTATCATAGCAAGCATCACACACTCTTTGAGGATCTTGCAACCGGAATTTAGCAGGCAACAAGCACCTTCCTTTACTGCATGCTCGACAGAATATATGTCCACAAAATCTACAGTGATGTCTCCCACGGGTAAGAGCAGTAAATGGAGAATTACACTGCATGCAGACTTTAGTGCAGCTATCAGGCAGCCATTCTGGTGGATCTGCTACCAACAAATCTCGATATACAGTATAATTAATAGCATCTTCCTCAGTTAATGGTGGTGCACTTGGTGCACATACTGATGAATGCAAAGAACTAACCCCATTTACTTCAGGTCCTAAAAATTCCACAGTTGAGTCAGATTCTTGCTCAGGTAACATGGTGCCAAGACCTTTGTTACTACCAGTCAAAATGGCAACTATCCCACTCAACACATTTTTAAGGTTCACTTCAGGCTTTGCTGGAGGCTGAGGTGAGATATAAAGATCCTCAGCTGTATCAGAATCATCATAAAGGTTGGAGTTGCCTGGTAACTGATAGAGATGATTTTGTTTCCATGTTCCTTGCCCTGATGAGCAACTGCTTTGAGCTGGGTCACTCTGGAATGCTATAAAGTTGTCACCATAACAGCCTTGGCTGACAAGTCTAGCCAGTGAAGAATACGAAGACATTCCTTCAGACTTTATTACTCATTCACTCAACATTACGCGCAATTATTAACAGAACAGACCCCCACTGCAAAATGTAACATAATTTATTAAGATATGTAAAGCAATGATGAAATTCCATCTGTAGTTCCTCATGGTGTCACTATAATAGAAGCAAAGCATAAGAAAAGAAGTTGCACTTCACAGCACATGGTGAAAACTAAAAATAGATGAAGAAAATACAATGTATTAAGCAAGAGAGTAGCATTCCCATTCAAAAGAAAATATCTGGCTAAAAAGTATTAGGAGTCATGTTTATGTGATTATAAAGCATCCTGAATACGCTTAAAAACTTCTGGAGATATGAAATAATCAGCTATAGCTGATTATTATAAAAGAAAAAAATATAACTGATCTAACAAGAAAAATTGTTTTGCTTATTTAAAGTTGATATAACAGGTAGTTTAACCAGATATATAGGCCAAACATTGTGATTATCAAGAAGTCACAACACAAGCAAAGGATAATACAGATAATTGTCAGTGGCATGATGTTCTATGGAAACCGCAGGGCATTTAAGAATGTAAAATAGAACAAAATCTATAATAGCGAATACCTCAGTACCAAACATAAACAACAACACAGCAGCAGCAAGTACAAGGATGACAATATGGAAGCCTTTAACTAAACATCTGGGATCAGTACATGAATCATTTTTCACAACTATCTCAGTTAAATTAGCATGTAAGACATCTCATAATACTGCATCAGTCAATGTCATCATGACCTGACCATAATCCAAACTTGTTTTGACTATCACTCCTTCTAAGTGGCATGGCCATAGATGATAGATCATCATTGCACAACCTGAATCATCTAAACTACTCTACCAAAACTATTGCTGCATTGCAACTACTTCAAGATTGATTCAGTAATACATTATCCTACTTTCAGGTATATGCCAGTATCAATCTCAAAGTTCTCATGTTATCTAAACTCTCTTTCTTGATACATTCTGGTGGTCCAACATTCTATCCATAGGGCATCCCTCACGTACATGCATCTAAAATTCTTCTTTCAACATCACATGCATCTTACGCCGACATAGTTAGTACTCCATAACCACTGTTCCACTTTAACTATTTTGCTTTGATTCTATTATACCATCTTCAGAATGTCACCAACATGAAGATGACACTCCTCAATGTTCTGCAGCCATCAATATTAACAATCTACTGCATCTTTTCCTAAGTTTGAGGTGCTAACCAGCATCCACATTTTACAATTCTCTTCGTATTATCATTCACAAAGAATATGATTGATCAATCAAATGACAAAAACATGCCTTCAATTTCATGGGTAGTCTATAGTTAGATGGAACTTCCGCAGCGCAATAATTTAACTGAAAGTTCAGGAATCAGTAAGAAATATATGGAATTCTTTTCTTTCAAACAGGTACTTCAGGACAACTGATCTAGAAGATGCGCGTTACAAAATCTTTATGGCATTAAAATGAAACCTTGCATTTTCCTGACAATAGGAAATTTGTCACTCCACCTTCAAGTACGATAGATATTCAATGAACTCCGATATCAAAACACCGCCCTCTAACCCATAGAAGATACCTCACCTGCGTCCCATCCCCTTCCCCCCCTCACCAACAAAAAATAAATATTATTTCTCTAATTAGGCTAAGTAGATCCCCTCCAATGAGTAAGAAGCTGAATTGAAGTAATTAAGTATTCATTTAATAGGTCAACAAGAAAAAAGTTGGAATAACTTCTATATAACTCAATATATCCCTTTAAGGATTGGGTGTTATCTATGGTATCACATTAGGTGCACTACGCTGATATAGACATTTATCAAAATTAAAACCACTCCTTATCTCCACATAGTCCAACTCCTGGTTCATTTAATCTAAATATTCCCTCAACTTAAAACAGCATGATGTTTAATCCTCAAACAATTTTGTCTTGTCCATCTAGTCCTAAAATTTAATCATAGACCTTCAAGAGTCCCCAGATGTACCAAATCATCTACTTTTTCGATCAAGCAGTTTCTTCAACACAGAATCAATTACATATTTGTAAAGTTAATCAAATTCCATCAGAAACTACAGGAAAGCCACAGAAAATTATTAAAATCATCACATAGTTCCCTTCCGGGGATAAATAACATCAATTAAGTCTTCAACACAATGTCAATTAGAGATTGATTAAGGAGGAAAAGCATAAAAATACAAGTTTTTTTTTAAAAAAAAAATCCAAGAACTTAGATAGGAAAACAAATGTATAGCTAAGCAGTTGAACATTCATCAAAATACAACCTTTAAATCACATCATACTCAGATTAACTCAGAAATTACTCGATGTTTGAACACCCATGCAAAAAATCAATCAACGAATACAGCTATTCAAATACAAATACAGAAACCCTAGAAAGTTCGGGCATAATACAAGTGATCAATTGAAAGTATAAGTCCTGAGAATTCAACGAGTTACCTTTTCGATCAAAAAGGGCGAAGTTGAGAAGTCGAGGTGAGGAAGAAATGAGAGAGAGAGAATTCGTGTAGAGAAAGGAAGGGTTTTTTATTTTTATTTAGGGTTAAGTTTTACGCGGAAGAAATCGACAAAGGTATATAAAAGAAAACTTCTGAGGTATATATATGTTAAAGAAGCCACGCGCCAAAATTGCAAAAAACTCCCTTAAAGATTTGTTATTGACAAATCGATTGTTGATTAGCCCCTTATGATAAGCTGTCCTCTCGAGTTATAACGTTTATTGAATCGAACGGTCAAGAATCCAGCACATCATACTCGGCTAGCATAAAAATTCCATTTTAATACTAACACGCATTGCGTACAAACCTTTCTTAGCAATACGATTAAAATAGTTGCTTAAATGGCATACAATTAAGGTTGTGACTTGTAGGATTGCATGAATAGATGGGTACGGATCGGGGCAAGGATCACCAAATACAAATTGATTGCAGTAGGTTGTAACGGGAGAGGGTGCAATTACACAAATCCTTAATCTCTATTTTAATTTTAGTGGTTGAGATGAAGTCACATGGGATTTCATTATTATTTTGAAAATCATCACTATTATCTTTAAAACAAACTATTTTTAAAAGTGATATACTGTGATAGGTGGAAATCTTACATGGCTTCATTTTAGCCTTTGAATTTGGAATGGAGGGCAAGGATTACGATAATTTGATCCTTTCCAATTATCGGCTAATTGATGAGTATCCCAATTTACAGATATAATATAGTAGACGAAATATCTAGCAACTTATATTTTGAATTATTATTTATATCTATATCCTATAACATATCATATTTTGATATTAGATATCACATTTTGTATATCAATATTGTTGGGTACCGACTCAAACTCGAAGTCGGGTGCGGGTTTGAAGGCTAGGCTCAGTCCTAGTAGTTTTCTTAGAGGACAAGTTAACTTGGCGGGCAAGTCACGGGTGTCTTTAAATAAGGCATCTATTCTAAGGTTTTAGAGTATTCTTGTAATCAGGGTTTTAGATGGTGTAATCGGGTTCAAGGGTATTGTGAAAAAGAGAGTTTGACAGTCTTTGTCTATGTAAAAAATTGTAATTTGGAGATGACAATGGATTAATTTTGATCCAGTGGTTTTTTCCTATTGAGGGTTTTCCTCATTAAATCTCGTGTGATTCTACTTGCTGTGTTTAGTGATTTTCGGAGTTTTTGTGAGATTTAAAAATCTCAATAAGTGGTGTCAGAGCGGGATTCGACGGTCTGTAGAGATTTGAGCGGTGTGCGATTGGTGAAGGCGTCATTAGTCGAAGCACTGTGATCGACATTTGGGGAACGAAAAAAGTACTGTAGTAGCGGGAATATTGTTCATGTGGGTGAGGGTTTGGTGATACGGGTGTATCGTCTCTTCGGGAGCTTAGCGATCCTTATGGAAGCTTAAGGATAGATGATTCTCATGGTATCTTGAGAATAGAGTAGAGGAGTCGTGGACGAGGCCATTGGAGGCGACGAAGTCGAAGGATTCATCAAAACTGCAGGAATTACAGTTGGACTCTGGCCGGTCGACCGACGTGGTCACGGCGGTCGACCGCTTCGTGCACAGACCCAGACTATGTCTCGGGACTGTGAGCGGTCGACCGATGATGGCGCTACGGTCGACCGGAAACCCTGTAATCGATTTTCCAGTTTTCGTCGTTCTGACCGGTCGACCGCCTTGGGCTCTGCGGTCGACCGCGTAGCGGATCCGGGCTTGGGTCTGTTTCCTGCTCCAGTTGGGATTTCTGTTTAGTATAAATAGAAATACGACTTTTCTAGGGTTTAGAACTCAGTTTGTAATCAGAAAAGAGATCAGGGAGGTTGTTCTTTGATCTAGAGAGATTGTGAGAGAGAGATTTGTAAAATCCAATTAATTCTCATAATCTAGAGAAGGTATTTTCCTTCACCTTAATTCATCTCTTGTGATCTTCTGTCGTTTTCTTCTTTACCCACTCTTGATAATTCCGCGATCAAGAGTGTTCGCACGGCAACTCGTATCAAGTTGGTATCAGAGAACCTAGATCCTGTGAAGGGGGAACCTGTGTATGGTCCTTACTCGCTCACAGTACAAGAAGCTTGGCGAGATCCTTATTTCTTTGGAGGGAGTCCAGAAATTAAGGAAGGAGAAGATGACTGAAGCAGATAATTCAGCGAGACTTGATGCCATGGAGAGACAGATTGAGACGATCGGGACGACTCTTACTCAACTCGTGGGTCTAATCAACGGAGGTGACAAAAAGGAGGAATCTTCTTCGAAGGGTAAGAAGAAACTCGTCGAATCCGACGAAGAGCACGAGGAATCTGATTCAGAGGGGGAGACTGAGATTGTCAAGACTGTTGGACATCAAAGGGGTAAGAACAATTACCAAAATCTGAAGATTGACTTCAAGGTTGAGATTCCTGTTTATGATGGGAGTATCAACGTGGAGAAGCTTGATGATTGGATCGAACGTATGGAGATGTACTTCACTCTCTACGGATATTCGTCCAAGGAGAAGATAGTGTTCGTGACACTGAAGCTTTCTGGGCACGCGTTGACGTGGTGGAAGTCCTATTGCAAACAGGAGAAGAAAGCGGCGTCATGGAACAAGTTCAAGGAGCTACTTCGGAAGCAGTTCTATCTAGTAGGGTTCCTTGAGGAGCGTTGGTACAAGTGGTATGGCTTGCGCCAAAAATTTAATCAGACTGTTCAGGAGTACACGACGGAGTTCCAGCAGCAGGCGATGGTTTTAAACATCGCGACGGACGAGTACTCCATCTTCATGAAGTACATGGCGGGTCTGAATGATTTCATCCGGAAGGAGATGAAGCTGTTTTTAGTTGAGACAATCGCAGAGGCGAGTGTGAAGGCCATTGCCATTGAGGGCCGGCAGAAGAAGGGCAATGAGACAAAGAGGGATTCCAAACCATCGGGGAGCAAGACGGGTGGCTCTCAATCTAAGGATGAGAAGAAGAAGGTTGACTCGGGAAAAGCAGGATTGACATGCAATCACTGCAAGCAGACAGGGCATGTGGCTGATCGTTGCTGGGATAAGTATCCTCATCTGAAGCCAAAAGGGTTGAAGAAGAAGGAGGAGAAGAAGGCGTACGCAATAGCACAGGGTCCGAAGGAGGTTCCCGGGATGACCGAACCCAATAGCAGTCTCAACCTTATGGCGGGAAAGCAGGCCATCAAAGAAGATGACGACCCGAGGGAGCAGCTCTTTGTTCTGAAATTGCAGGTCAAGACCAGCTTAGTGGATGCTATTGTAGATCCAGGGAGTCAGAAAAATCTGATATCTGAGGCGTTAGTACAGAAGCTGGGATTGAAGACGGTGAAGCATCCGAAGCCCTATCCATTAGGGTGGATTCAGAAGGAGGCGGGATTGAGTGTGGAGAACCAGTGTTCATTCAGATTTGCACTCCACGAGTCGTATATTGACGAGGTCACATGCGACGTGGTTCCGTTGGATGTTTGCCAAGTTATTTTGGGCAACCCCTATTTATGGGATAGATACGCAGTATATGATCGGCGGGCCCAAAAGTATACGTTCACCAAGGATGGCGAGCGATTCGTTTTTCGTTCGGCATCTCTTCCACAGGAGACGAGCTTGGTGACAGTGACTCAGGCTAAGAGGTTGGTGAATGCGGGCAGGAAGTTTGTTTTATTGTTCATTCGGCCATATGAAGAGCAGCTGAGTAGGATGTGCTTGTCCACCTTGAGCAAGCTTCAGGAGGGAGATCTTGAAAGGATAAAGGCCAAGTATGCGGGCTTGTTTTCGGAGATCACGGGACTACCACCACGTCGAGGTGTAGAGCATGAGATTATGTTGACAGGGGAGAGTTTCTTACCTAACATAGGCCTATACCGCACATCAGTACTAGAGTCCGAGGAGATCAAGAAGCAAGTTCAGGAGCTCTTGGAGACGGGGGTGATTGTGCCGAGTTGTTCGCCTTGCGGGTCACCAGTGTTATTGGTGCCCAAAAAGGATGGAGGCTGGCGCATGTGCGTGGATTACCGGGCGCTGAACAAGATCACCATCAAGAATCGCTACCCATTACCGCGGATCGATGATCTTATGGACCAGTTGGAGGGAGCGAGGTTTTTCACGAAGCTGGATTTGAAGTCTGGTTACCATCAGGTGAGGATTCGGGAGGAAGACACGTGGAAGACTGCGTTCAAGACAAAGCAAGGCCTACTCGAGTGGTTGGTGATGCCGTTTGGATTGTGCAATGCTCCGGCTACCTTTATGAGGCTTATGAATGATTTGTTACGACCGTTTATAGAGGATTTTGTGATAGTTTACCTTGATGATATCTTGGTGTACAGCAAGACCTGGGAGGAGCATCTTGTTCATGTTGAGAAGGTATTTGAAGTGTTGCAGAACGGACAGCTGAAGCTCAACGGGAAAAAGTGCGAGTTCGGGAAGGACGAGTTGGTGTATCTCGGCTTCATCGTAGGGAAAGGCCAGCGGAGGATAGATCCAGGCAAGGTGGAGGTGATCACAAAGTGGCCGACGCCGAAGACAGTGACTGAGGTGAGGAGCTTCATGGGGGCTTGCCAGTATTTGCGCAAGTTCATTCGACATTTTTCGACTTATGCGGCACCGCTACATGGCCTCACAAAGGCTAAAGTTCAGTTTGAGTGGGGGAGGACGCATGAGGAGGCTTTTCAGTTGCTAAAAAGGAAGATCTCGGAGGCACCGGTGTTGGAGTTGCCGAATTTGCAGCGGACTTTCGAGGTGGAGACCGACGCGTCTAATTATGCGATGGGCGCGGTGTTGATTCAGGATGGAAAACCGGTGGAATACTATTCTGAGAAGTTTTCGGGTGCTGTTGCGAAGTACCCAACCTACGACAAAGAGTTCTATGCACTATATCAAGCAATTAAACATTGGAGGGTGTACTTGTTAGGAAAGGAGGTGGTCGTGCATTCGGATCATAAGCCGTTGGAGTTCTTACATGCCCAGACGAAGCTACAGCAGGCACGGCACATGCAGTGGATGTCATATTTGATGGCTTTCAACATCATTATTAGGTACAAGAAGGGGGCGATGAACAAGTTGGCCGATATGTTATCTCGCCCACCGATAAGGTCTTTGTTGGTGGCGACGCGTATTCAGCCCTTGGTTCCTTTTGAGTATGTTCAGTTGTATGCATCCAGTAGGGACTTCGGTAGTGTGTTTGAGCAGGTGAAGGCTGGTCGAAAGGGGGAGTATGCACTTGGAGATGATGGCTTATTGTATCGTGGGACATCACTATGCATTCCGGAGGATGGTGATAGGTTGCAGTGGATTCGGGAAGCACATACCTCGCGTGTGCAAGGGCATTTTGGCATTCAGAAAACACTTCTCAATCTACGGCGACATGTGTTTTGGCACGGATGCTTGATGATGTGACCAAGTATGTTGGAGGGTGTAAGTTATGCTGTATTTCGAAGCCTTCTAACAGGAAGAGGGGATTGTACCTACTATTACCGGTTCCTTCTAGGCCGTGGGAGAGCATTTCTATGGATTTTCTAGGAGGGTTGCCGACTACGAAGCGCGGGCATGACTATTTGTACGTTGTGGTGGACCGGTTCAGCAATATGGTGATATTGATTCCTTGTAAGAAGACCGTGACGGGAGCGGGTGCAGCACAATTGTTCTTTGAGCATGTGTGGAAGCACTTTGGGGTGCCGAGCTCGATTATTTCGGATCGGGATAGCCGTTTTCTTGGGCATTTTTGGGATTCTTTGTGGAGTTTGATGGACACTAAATTGAAGAAGAGCACGGCCTTTCATCCACAAACAGACGGACAAACGGAGGTAGTCAAGCGGACTATGGTGCATATGTTGCGAGGGTATAATTCCAGGCATCCTAAGACTTGGGATGAGAGTTTACCATATTTGCAGTTTGCTTTTAATCAGGCAATTCATGGATCTTCCGGAAAGTCACCGTTTGAGACTTGTTATGGGTTTCTACCGCCAAGCCCGTTCGATCTTGTGTTTTCAAGTGAAACCACAGTGGACGGCAAGGAGGGGAGCGAAAGACAACATGCTCAGTGTTTTCTCGAGAAGATTGCAAATATTCATGCCACGGTTAAAGCTCAATTGAAGAAATCACAAGCTAAGTACAAGGCGAAGCATGATCAACATCGGATTCCTTGTAACTTTGGTAAAGGCGATATGGTATGGCTAAAATTGAGTAAGGAGAGGCTCAAAGGAGAAGGGAAGAAGTTGAAGCCTATTCGTTATGGTCCATTTCGGATTATCGATCAGATTGGCGACAACGCTTTTCGTTTAGATTTGCCACCTTACTTAGGCATGTATTCGGTGATCAATGCCGAGTACTTGAAGTTGTTTGAGCCTCCATTATTGGATGATGAGGGTGATGACAAGATGATCTTACCGCATGTTGAAGACTTGTGGTTTGATAGAGAGGAGCCACTGAAAGAGGATTGCATTTTGGAACGGAAGACGACCACGACGAGACGGGGGACGAAGGAGTCGTTTCTCATTGGGCGTCAAGGTCAGGTCCCTAGCAAGGCCAAGTGGTTCAATAGAGAAGGAGGGGCTCGCGAGTTCCCTCAGCTGAAGTTCTAACTTGAATGGGACTTCAAGTTTCTAAAGGGGGGACCCATGATACGGGTGTATCGTCTCTTCGGGAGCTTAGCGATCCTCATGGGAGCTTGAGGATAGATGATTCTCATGGTATCTTGAGAATAGAGTAGAGGAGTCGTGGACGAGGCCATTGGAGGCGACGAAGTCGAAGGATTCATCAAAACTGCAGGAATTACAGTTGGACTCTGGCCGGTCGACCGGCGTGGTCACGGCGGTCGACCGCTTCGTGCACAGACCCAGACTATGTCTCGGGACTATGAGCGGTCGACCGATGATGGCGCTACGGTCGACCGGAAACCCTGTAATCGATTTTCCAGTTTTCGTCGTTCTGACCGGTCGACCGCCTTGGGCTCTGCGGTCGACCGCGTAGCGGATCCGGGCTTGGGTCTGTTTCCTGCTCCAGTTGGGATTTCTGTTTAGTATAAATAGAAACACGACTTTTCTAGGGTTTAGAACTCAGTTTGTAATCAGAAAAGAGATCAGGGAGGTTGTTCTTTGATCTAGAGAGATTGTGAGAGAGAGATTTGTAAAATCCAATTGATTCTCATAATCTAGAGAATGTATTTTCCTTCGCCTTAATTCATCTCTTGTGATCTTCTGTCGTTTTCTTCTTTACCCACTCTTGATAATTCCGCGATCAAGAGTGCTCGCACGGCAACTCGTATCATTTGGTTACAAACTATTAAATCAAATATGACAATGTAGATTGATTTTTTTTTTGATCGAGGGTTTGGAGACGGATTTTGGTGATCCAGTAGTCGTTCCTAGGGTTTTTTAACTTACTGAGTTTGTTTTTTGGCGTCAGTTTTATCAAATTCAATCTCAATACTGACTAATTTGAATTTTGATCATGGTTAGAGGTTGATGACTTCTTTGGGTCCGGAGTTCGATATTCCGCTATTCAATGGCAAGACAAATTTTATAGTATGGCAGTATACAGTTTAAGATATTCTTATGCAGCAGGATGTTGATTAAGCTTTGGAGGAAAAGAAACCTGAAGGGTTGAACGATACTGAATGGAGTTCCATGCAAAAGAGGGCGATCAGCGCAATTCGTTTGGCACTCGCCTCTGTGATCAAGTATAATGTTATGCAGGAGGCCACACCAAGGGGGCTGTGGGAAAGGCTCAAGGGGATTTATGCGTCAATATCAATCACCAACCAATTGTGTTCTTTATTCATTGAAGATGGAAGAAGGTACTGCAATTTAAGATGGAAGAAGGTACTGGAATTCAAGACCACATTAATGACTTTAATCACCTAGTTTACCAACTTATGAATATTGATGAGATTAAATAAGAAGATCATGCGCTACTCCTATTGTCTTCTTTGTTGAAGTCATACAAGTCGTTAGTTCAGACAATAATTGTATGGAAGCAGACTTTGAAGTACGATGATGTGACAATACTACTACGTGAGAATGAAAGAATAATGGGAAAGGAGAGCACATCTAATGGTGGTGAGAGTGCACTTGCTTTTAAAGGTTCTAAATGAGGGAGTAAGGGGAGATGTGATAATTTTCAATGCATGTCAAAATCTACAGAGACGACAGCAAAAGAGAGTACTATTATTGTGGAGAGAAGGGCCATATTCAGATTAGATGATCCCAGATGTGAGATGATTTGAAGAGTATTAAATAGATGAAGCTTCAAGAAAATGGGAAGAAGATGGACTTCTCGATAGTTATGTGTGATGAAGATGTGGTGCTGTTGATGCATAGTACAGATACTGATACGAGCAACACTTGGGTTTAGATTCTGCAACCTCTATGCACGTTTGTAATAATAAAAATTATTTTGACACATTAAAGACAGGTAAAAAATTTGACGACGTGATTGTTGAAATTAACGAGAAGATGAATGTTGAAGGTGTTGGGAGTGTTTGCCTCAAGCTTCACACTGGGAAGATCGGAATTCTTCATCATGTAAGATATGTGCTGTCATGTGATGCCTAATTTAATTTTGTTGGATGGGATGACATCACGTTGATACAAGTATGTGGGTGAAGGAAAGTTGTGCAAAGGGTACAAGGATGGTGATTTGATTTTGTGAGGAAGAAAGAATAGCAACCATATTTGCTATTCAGATGGACAATCTGTTCACAAGGGAGAGTTGAAGAACAAGAAGAAGAAAGTTAATTTTCTTGAAGTCATTGAGACACTTGGAGATTTTTCGTCGATGGAGAATATGTTAAGTACCGACTCAAACTCCAAGTCGGATGCATGTTTGAAGGCTAGGCCCAGTTCTAGTAGTTTTCTTAGAGGTCAAGTTAACTTGGCGGACAAGTCAGGGGTGACTTTAAATAAGACATCCTGTTCTAGGGTTTTAAAGTAGAGAGAAGTAGAGGGACAATATTCTTGTAATCAGGATTTTAGAGGGTGCAACCGGATTCGATGATATTGTGAGAGAGTTTAGCAGTCTTTGTCCGTACAAAAGATTGTAATTTGGAAGTAATAGTAGATTGATTTTGATCCCGTGGTTTTTTTCCCGTTGAGGGTTTTTCACGTTAAATCTCGTGTGATTCTATTTGCTGCGTTTGGTGATTTTCGAGGGCTTTGTGAGATCTAAAAATCCTAACAAATATTTATATCCAAGAAGATTTCCGATGTAGGTTTGGTTTGAATGTAATCCAAGCCCGTGATAGATACATATCCTGGGTTCATGCAAATAATATTTAGGGAATCTAACATTGACCTGTAACAAGTTGCAGTGCAAAAAATCAATGTAAAACGAAGACAAATGTTTGCTGCACAATCTGGACTCTAGAGCAAAGACGTAGCAAACAAGCATCGCTCTCTTTCATAATTCCGGATCCAAACTGAACCTCTCTGTATAGTTCCGAGTGTCCATGTGCCGGTTATTTAGCAAAAAAGATCTAAATTAAGGAATAAACATCAGTTGGCCGACAGTGATCGGATGCCGCAAATTGCCCAGTATCATCAAGTAGAGAATAATAACCAACATTACATAATGCATTACTGTAAAAACATAATCATGTTAGACTTATCTCTCTATCTAACATTATTTTAATTAAATCTCGATCAATAAGACTCTCCATACAGGAGTCCATCACTCAAGGTCAATGGGGTATTTGTGTGCGGGCACAGGCGGTGTATTTGTGTGTGTGTGTGTGGGTTGGGGGGGGGCGGGGGGGTGGGGGGTTGTATTTTGGGTTGTAGGCTCGCTATTTGTTGCTGAGGTCACATTCTGCTTCAGTCTTACCACTGGCAATTGTAGACGAGATACCTGCAGGAGAACTAGAAATTAAAATATGGTTTAAGAAGAACGAGCATTTATGATATCGATCTTAATATATGATATAGTGCAGTAATGGTCTTGGAGACAGGTGAACATAATTTTTCCAGAGTGCGTCATAAAAGAACTGGACTCAAACATCACTTGCAAATTTACCGGGTAGGATTACTTCTGCTACGAGGATCCCATTGGATCTGTCTGGGTGAAAGTTTCAGATGTTAGATTACAAAACAACACAGTACTATGTCAAATTTCTTCAACACCCCCCCTCCCTCCTTCAGGAACTAACTAATTATTATCTATGTATGCATCAGTAAACAAGCTGGGTTTTGTTTTAATAAGATGCATCATGAAATAAAGTCGTAAAAAACGAATGGTATTACGATGCCTCAAGATGCCATGTCCGAAAATTATTATTAGTAAATTGAATATGTATGGAAAGGTGCAGTTCTATAACAGAAGATGTCTAAACATAAGTGGAGAAACCTTGCCGAAGCCCTCCAAATTCTTTGAAGTGGCGATACCTAAGTATCACGAGATGTGTGGCACCGTCACATTAGCGTCACTCTAGCCAAGAGACTGGTCTCTTTCCCATGTATTATTATTATTATTATTATTCTTTGTATAGGCAATCTTGTAATGAAGAAAGGTAACTTTCTTTTAAAAAAAATTGCAGAAAACATAGTTGACTTATCTCATTGCGGATAGAAGGGCACCATGCGCATTACTTAAAAGCATGGTTGATAGGCAGAAAGCCATTATGATCGTTAGCACATCATGGGTGGTAGGCATAAAGGCATTATGGACATTTTTCATTTTTTTCATTATGTACATTTCTTCACCCCCCCCCCCCCCACCCCCACACGTTAGAGATGTTTAAAGATTTCAAATGGTTCCTTGATAGAGTCGACAGTTTTTGTTAGGATTCTTTTGGTTCAAGTCAGCAAATAACTCCTACTTCTAAGGAGAGTTTGTTTGTTTTTGATTGTTTCCTTAGTTAATCAACCACGATATGGAGTTTGTTAGATCGTGGGCTGTTTTTATGCGTTTCTATTACATGTATTGGCTTTATAAGCCAGAACCTTTCATCAATTCAATAAGGTTGTTTTTCGTCAAAACATCTGTGTGAGCTTGCTGTGAATTAGTCTCTAACAAGTGATATCAGAGCCGCATCATTGGGCCTTGGTTGAGTGAATAGAGACGGAGTGTGAGTCAAACACTGAGAGAAGAAGTGAGTGTGTCGAAAGGATGGCAGAAAGCAGCAATGGCAAGTATGTGCAACCTGCCATCCCCAAGTTTGATGGCTTTTATGAGCACTAGGCGAAGCTAATGGAAAATTTCCTTTGCTCCAAAGAGTATTGGAGTCTTGTAGAGAATGGAATCTCAACTGTGCCAGAAGGAGCTGTTGGGAATTTAACGCCAAAATCCCTAATGCAACAGAAACGCAGAATAAAGAAAGTACACCAAGTTTTAACGAGGTTCGGCAACTGCCTACGTCCTCGGGAGCCACACAGATGATTTCTTATTAATCAAACAAGAAATTACAAATCAATAGCAAATCCCTAAACTGGGATTTCTCAAATAAAACACTGTAGCTACAGTGTTAATAATTAAAGGGTATGAACCCTTTCAATTCTCACTTGAGAAAGAATGAACTCCACAATATAAAACCCCCTCTTTAGATTCCTCTCTCTCTCTCTCTCCTTAAATCCCCTCTCTTAATCTCTTCTTAAATCCCCCTTTTAATCTCCCCTCAAAATCCCAACTCTGAGCGCTGGAAAAAAAGGAGAAACGCTTCTGCGTTTTGGTCGCCGCCAGAGAAAAATGAAAGGGGGGAAAAAGCCAGCGACAAAAAACCCTAGCTCGACGGGGGAGGGGCTTATATAGACGGAATTGACAGGCTGGCGACAGCCTGTCGCCAGCCACGTGAGTCCCTCTTTGACGCCAAGTTCGGAGGCCCCGAACGCATAGGTCGGCATCCCTATGACGCAGAGCTGGGGGTGGGTTCGAACGCAGAGTTCGCCTGGACCTCGCCTGCGTCGACATCAAGCTCGTCGGAGCTTCTCGCCGGCGGTCCTCACAGCAAAGGAGGTATGATCTACACCCCTATTCTAACAATCTCCCACTTGGAGATCAAACCGTCGCCAACAGGCTATCTCATCAAGCTCCTCTCCTGTGTGGCTCCGCTCTCATCATCTATGCATGAAGGCCAACTGAAGTTGCGCACAACTCCAGTTTCTGAACCGTCACCGTCTTTGTTAACATGTCTGCTGGATTCTTACTTCCTGGAATCTTTTCCAGTTTTAACACGTCATCTTCCAACAGGGATCTGATGAAGTGGTACCGAAGCGCAATATGCTTCGTTCTGGAATGAAATGCTGAATTCTTCGCCAAGTGTATCGCACTCTGGCTGTCACTGTGCAAAACATTCTTCTCCTGTTTGAATCCCAGCTCTGTCAACAAACCCTGAAGCCATATCATCTCTTTACTAGCTTCAGTCACTGCAACATACTCAGCTTCTGTAGTGGATAGGGTAACGATCTTCTGTACCTGTGACATCCAATTGACAGCTGTAGTTCCAACGGTGAATACATAGCCGGTGGTGCTTCTTCGGTGATCAACTTCACCGCCGAAGTCTGCATCTACGTACCCTTGTACTTCCACTTCTCCCTTACCAAAGTGCAAACACTTCTGTGTGGTGCCTCGTAGATATCTCAGAATCCACTTGACCGCTTCCCAATGAGTTTTTCCTGGATTCGACATGAACCGGCTGACCACTCCCACTGCATGGCCAATATCTGGTCTCGTACAGACCATTGCGTACATCAAGCTTCCGATAGCTGAGGCGTAAGGAACCTGAGCCATACTCTCTTTCTCTTCTTCTGACTGAGGAGACTGATCCTTCGATAGACGAAAGTGGCTGGCCAAGGGTGTGCTCACAGGCTTGGCGTTGCCCATGTTGAATCTCTGCAAAACACGGTTGATGTACTCCGTCTGAGATAACTGCAAGAGACCTCTCTTCTTATCTCTCGTGATTTACATTCCAAGGATCTTCTTTGCTGGACCCAAGTCCTTCATGTCAAACTCCTTTGACAGCTGCTGCTTCAAACTCTTGATATCCTTCATATCTGCTCCTGCAACCAACATATCATCAACATACAGCAGTAGGATGATATAGCTGGACTGATATCTTTTGAAGTAGCAACAGTGGTCGGTGTTGCACTTCTGGAAGCCTTCCTTGTGCATGAAGCCGTCAAACTTCTTGTACCACTGCCTTGGGGCTTGTTTCAGGCCATACAAACTCTTTTTGAGTCTGCACACCAGGTTCTTCTTCTTTTCTTCTAAGAAACCTTCTGGTTGGTGCATGTATATCTCCTCTTCTAGATCTCCGTGAAGAAACGTCGTCTTCACGTCTAACTGCTCGAGATGAAGATCTTCAATTGCTACAATACTCATCACTGTCCTGATAGTATTTAGCTTCACCACGGGAGCGAAAATATCGGTGTAGTCAATTCCTTCCTTCTGTTGGAAACCCTTGACAACTAGCCGGCCTTTATATCTTCTGGAACCATCCTGCTCCTCTTTCACCCGGTACACCCATTTGTTGTGGAGTACCTTCTTACCCGTGGGCAACTCAGTTAGTTCCCACGTTTGGTTTGATATGAGAGATTTCATCTCATCTTTCATTGCAAGCTCCCACTTGCTCGCATCTCCACACTGACAAGCTTCATCAAAGCTTTCAGGCTCCCCACCATCTGTCAACAACAGATAGTTCATGTATCTCCTGTTGGGTATAGGAGGACGAGAAGATCTTCTTAATATCGGAGCTGGTGCGTCGGGCTCCTGCGCATCATCTTGTCCAACAGGCTCTTCTTGCTGAGGACCCTCTGCATTTGGTTCTTCCAAGAGGTTACTCGGGACATCATCTGCATCTACGAATATTGACTCGCTCTCTGAGTCATCTGTCTTGTGCATGTCCTTGTACATCACCTTCTCGTTGAATATCACATCTCTGCTCCTGATCACCTTCTTGTTTTCGTTGTCCCAAATGCGGTAGCCGAACTCATCTTCACCATAGCCGATGAAAGTACATTTCTTTGACTTAGGATCAAGCTTATTCCTGCCTTGGTCACTAATATGCACGTAAGCTACACAACCGAAAACTTTAAGATGTGAGAGTTTTACCTCTTTTCCGCACCATACCTCCTCTGGTATTCTGTGCTCCAATGGAACCGATGGACCTCGGTTGATCAAGTAAGCTGCTGTGTTGACCGCTTCTGCCCAGAACTGCTTCGGTAGGCCTGACTGTACCCGAATGCTTCTGGCTCTCTCTGTCAACGTTCGGTTCATCCTCTCAGCTACACCATTTTGCTGAGGCGTGTCGGGCACGGTTCTCTCCATTCTGATCCCGTGCTCATAGCAGAACTTCTTGAATCCGGTGTCTTCATATTCACCGCCATTGTCGGTCCTGAGCTTCTTTATTCTCAGACCGGTCTCATTTTCAACCATAGCTTTCCATTGTAGGTGTATAAAATTGCCTATAGGTCCCTTATCACAGCTCGACGACGCCAATTCAACAAACGGACCATCGAGCGACGTATCCAAGCACGACCGTTATCCCGCTAACGCCGAAGCCAAGCTATACGCAACGGAGCAGGTTAACGAGGCTACGAAGCCAACAAATCGCACCCAAGCATTGGAACGCATCCACTCGTACGCGGAATCAAACCAACGTTTCGGGGAATCACCGAGTCATCTAAACAAGAGCGAACTCGGTGATATAACGATCGAATCAAGATCAATTCCGAACTCGAACTCAGAAGCGGATTAACTGCCATATTTGGAATCAAGTCAACAAGTCGATTCCAAACCAAGTCAACCACAAACCGAATCAAATCCGAATAACGGAGAACCGGAAACACCGGAAAATGGCGAAACGGACAACACCCGGGAACTCGGCCAGAACCGAGCCAACCCGGGGTGGCTCGGTGGCCGAGCCACCCCAAGGTGGCCAGTGGTTTCCCCTTCCCCCCCTCACGTGCACACGGGCATAGTGAAGAGAGGCTATAAATAGAGGAGGGGTTCTTCATTTTCAGAGGTTGGATTTTGGAGGAGGCGAAGCCCTGCAGGATTGAAACCTCAGATCTGATCAAGATCCAAACTTTAAGACTTCGAAGACTTGCTCATCCGGATCTGGTGCTCAGCGATCGACAACGCCAAATAAGGCAGGAGTTCGAGAGGACCGGATCGGGAGATCTACGTTGCTATACTCCGGATCTAAGCTTGGTTCTTAGATCCCGAGATTGAGCGGTTGTTTCCTTGGTGAAACAATCCCTCCGGCTATTATCTCCCTTGGTGGAATAATACCCGTTATACTGCGTAGATCTGCCCGGATCTGGATCTAGCGGTGGTCCACGGCAAATAACCCCGGCGCAGGCAAAGAACCCACCAAAGCGAGTGACCGCAAAACAGGAGCTCGCAATTCGTTCGACAAAGAAAGAAACAAGTTGTAATTTTTCTTTATTTGTATTTTGATTTTCATTGTAACCGGATCTTATAAAAAGACCGGATCTTTGTAACGCATAAAGTTGTTAACTAAGATGGCAATGATATCAATGAAGAAAGACATGAATTTTCCCACGAACAATCTGGCGACCACAGTGGGAGCCACCGATCTCGCCGACGAGATCGTTGCGTCGCAGCCGCGGATCCCGATCCCGGTCGTGGAGGAGGTCGAATACGAGTTCGACCAACAGAAGTTCGAGGCGTACCTGTCGTCCTCGTCCGGATCTACCTCCTCCCGCAAGTTCAAGTCTCCAAAATTCTCCTCCAAGAGGAAACTTCGTTGGTACGAAGATGTTGAAGCTACCAACGAAGATCTCGCTCCGTTTGATGCCGAAGCTGCATTGGGTGAGATCTCCCCAACCTCCAACCAGGTCGGATCTGCTCTGGCCAACTCTTCTGCCGTAGAGGGCGTAGTGACTCTCTCGAAGAGAGCCCGCCAAAGGCAACGTCAACGGCTTGCGAAACAATTCGCAAAGGCGATGGAATCCGTTGACGGAGTTCGCTACAAGGCGGATCTGAAGAACAAAAGAAGCAAACAGCCTCAACAGCGGATGAATGACGCCTCTTCCAAGCCGCCAACAACAGAATGGGTCCGTGTCAAACGAAACCGCTCAACGCTGGAAGAACGCATTCGCAAGCGCCGTGTATTATCAGCGCAAGCACGGGCTCAAGTTCAAGAAGCCCGTAGAAGGTTGCAGAATGGAGTGGCCAAGAAATCACCACCAACTCGCAAAATATGGAGGCCAAAATCCGAAGTGGCAATTCAGGCCAAAGAGCAACCTCTGCAACCTTCGAAGCGGATTCAACCTCCGGCGAACCAAGCGAAGCCGCCGATGATTTCCACAACTATTCCGGGAGATCCCACAAAGCCATCCCAGAAAAGGAAGTCAGTCTTGGAGCGCCTCAGTCCACTTCCCGAGGAGCGAAGCAAAGCTCCAATCCAAGAACGTTTGGGCCCAATGAGACAGCTCCGAACTAATCAACATGCTGGGGGTCGACACAACCCTCAACATGACAAGGAGTTTACGGCACCCAAGCGCACTACCTTGCGCATCGAAGTTCGGGAGCCCGTTGAGAATTCACGCCCACAAAGGCACGTTTCGAGGCGAGTGACTCTCGAAAGCCCAAAGAAGACAATTCATCCTCAGAAGGAAACATTGTCGTCTGATGACGACAACGTTATACCTGAGAGATCGTGCCAACACATGATAGGTTGCTCCGATCATCAAACGGACGAGCTGTACTATCGTACCGGGGGTACAAATAAATCCAGAAAGAGGAGCCCTCGAAGGCTCGAAACACAATGTCCTTGCTCAAAGCTCATTCGGGCGGTACTGTCGGAATGCAACTGTGTTAAGACAGTCCCCGAAAGAGTCTCTGTGTTCGAAAGACTCAGCAATGGAACGCCAAAACCAAGGTATAGGCGTTTCCAACGAAGAAGGAAGATGGTCGAAGATGGTGAGCATTCAAGGGTCACCGCGAATATGACCAGCACAGGAACATCGGCTCAGGATAACCCCGAGGCGGTTCCAGAAATACCCCGACGTGTAACTCGTCTACAATCCGGGGCTATCATTCGCGCGACGTATGGTAGAGTCCGAACAAGAGTACCTTCGGGAGATGAAGAGTCGGATGCTTGCTCTGCGGTTGCGTCTGATAACACCGTATCCAGCGAAGGAGAACCCCGCGAGTCATTCATGATAAGCGCGGAACAAGTGGCCAAGATGCTCGAAGAAGCCATGGCCAAACAACAGGAGAGCTTCAGGCTCGAGATGCAGATGGCCATGCAGACTATGAAAGAGATGCATGACCAACAACTTCAGGCACTGAGGAACCAACAAGGTGAACCAAGCCACCGTAATCAGGTTGTTCAGGAAGTTGAGCATACGGATGCGGATGAAGCTCGTAATGCCAATGACCCTCCCATCAACGCAGGGGGTGGTAATGAGGATGCCAACGAAGATACAAGTGAAAACTTGAAGATCAAAAGCCTCGAGAGCAAAATCAATACCTTGATGTCCGCTCAAGAGGTGAAGAAAACGGGCATTCCTTGTCCATACCCAAGGGAGTGGGAGTCAATCCCCTATCCGGCGAAGTTTAGTCTAATCAACTTTACGCCGTTCGATGGAAAAGGTTCCCCCACTCAGCATTTGATTTATTTCAAATCGCACATGGGTGTTATCTCCGGCAATGAGCCTCTGATGGTACGGTCATTCGTTGGCACTCTTCGCGGAGCCGCCTTCGATTGGTACCGCCACCTCAAGCCAGGTAGCGTGAGCAGCTGGGACGATATGGAGACCATGTTCCTCACCAATTTCTTCGACGACGACACCGAGATATCCATCGGGTCATTGCTCGACGAGAAACAGAAAGACGGGGAATTAGTGGACACCTTCATCAAGAGGTTCCGGAACAAAGCAATAAACTGTCGGGACCCGATCACTGAGGAGTTCATTCTCCAGACTTGCCACAACAACCTCGCATTGGACGTGTTGGAAGCAATAGGGACAGCACCGTCCAACAATTTGAAAGACTTGAAGGTCAGAGGGGAACAAGCTGAACGCTTCCTCCGAAGGAAGAAGGCCGAGAGGAGTCAATCAACGACTAATCCTCCAAACTCAAACTTCGCCTCCCGTGGTAAGAGCAAAACACCTGCAGTGGCTGTTGACGCTAATCAAACGTCGCAACAGCAGTCCCGGAGACAACAGAAAACTTCGGATCAAAGGCCTCAAAAAGAGTACTCCTTCAAGGACGAAGATGTTCCAGCCATCTTCAAATCCCTCCTTGACAATAACAAGATCAAGCTCCCACCGATCACGAATCAGGAGGAAGCTGACAACACTGCGGATCCGAAGTACTGCGCATACCACAGGAGGATCCTTCATCCCACCAAGGCCTGCTTTACTCTAAAGAACAGTATCCAGACCTTGGTTGAAGCCGGCGTCATAACGCTGGAGTAAGCCAGTCAAGAATGGTGAGACTCCAGTGGGTGCACGAGTATAAACTGTATCCCCTAACTCCGACCGGTATAAGAGTATAAACTGCTCCCTGATACTCCAATAGGTATAAGAGTCTAAACTATTTCCTTTCTTCCACGGAAAGTTCCTGGAGAGTGCCATGCGTGGTATTCTTAAGGATAACCCGATCATGCGGTTAATGCAACAATAAACCCAGTTTTGCAAAGAAAGCTGGGGGTGGATAATTCATGTAATGGGAAGTTCCCGGAAAAATGTTAAATGTAATATTCTTAGGGATAACCCGGTCATGATGAATAAAGTGATAAACACTAAACTCCTAATTTCCGAACACTCTTTTGCTGAGATGAAATCCGATCACCTCATTGGATCAATTTTCCCTCACAAAACTCTCATTGGTGTTTGACGACTCATAATCTCCACCACAGAATCCCCCACCGATCGAACCAATTGACGGTGGGACCACCAAGATCCCTCACTGATCAATTTTAATTGACAGTGAGTCTACCAAAAGCTGTCTTTCTGGTCCAAACCACCAACAAATTCCCCTCTTGATTCTTTCCACGAACAAGAGGCCCACTTTCAATTCAGAGTCTCCTTTCGATAAACGAAAGAGCTCCCTTCTTTTCTCTTTGGTTAAACCTCGTCATGGTTATAACCAAGGTTGAAATTTCATTTCAATAAATGAAAAACTCATCTAGATAACCGATCCTATAAAAGGTAAGCTTATTTAGATCTTCCGGATTCTCGGAGTGGAAATCCCACTCCTAGTTTCTTTCTTGCACTGGGAATAGAATATAAAATTCTTCCTTTCCAGAATCAAGGAATAGAATATAAAATTCTTCCTTCCTTGCCCGGGGAATAGAATATAAAATTCTTCCTTCCCCACACCAACCTTTTTCAAGAGTTTATCAATCTTGGATTCATCCTAGGAATTTTATCCCGAATCCTAAGCAGGGATAAGTCTGCGCCAAACACGCGCTGCCGGTTTAGTCTTTTTCTGATTGAAGAAGACACCAGAGTTCGATTCTGGGGTATTTTATCCTGAAACCTAAGCAAGGATAAGTCTGCGCCTAACACGCGCTGCCGGTTAGTTCTTAACCGTTAAAAAGAACACCCGTCCGCATATTCAACATTGTGGCAGGTAGTTATTAATAACACCGAAATCCATGCCTCACACGCATGGGGAATTTTATCCTGAATCCTAAGAAAGGATGTGTCGACGCCTAACACGCGTCGCCGGTTTGGTCTTTTTCCGATTGAAAAAGATACCAGAGTTTGATTCTGGGGACCTTTATCCCAAAGCCTAAGTAGGGATAAGTCAACGTCTAATACACGTTGCTGGGTAGCCTATTCCCATAACAAATGACGAAGTCTACGTATTCGAAGTCGTAGCACAAAGTCTAAGGGAGTTCATTCCTTTAGCGCAACGTTACATGCGAACGGATTTAAATATTCCGCATGCTAGCCCGACTCAAACGGTAGTCGGTAAAGGCTAATCAAATCCGTTTAAGGCTGGGGGTTAGCCAAAAACCCTAAAGTCAACGTCTAACACGCGTCGCCGGGTAATCTATTCCCATAACAAGTGGTAAAGTCTATGTATTCAACATCATAGCACAAAGTCTAAAGGAGTTCATTCCTTTAGCACAACGTCACATGCGGAACGGATTTAAACAATCCGCATGTAAGCCCGATTCAAACGGTAATCGGTAAGAGCACCTCAAATCCGTTGAAGGCTGAGGATTTGCCAAAAATCCTAAGTCAACGTCTCATACACGTTGCTGTTTAGTCTTTTCACAGGAGAAAGACGAAGTCTACGTATTCAATATCGTAGCACTAAAAGGGTTAACTCTTTTAGCTTAACGTCACATGCGGAACGGATTTAAATAATCTGCATGCTAGCCCGACTCAAACTGTAGTCGGTAAAGGCTTATCAAATCCGTTGAGGGCTGAGAATTTGCCAAAAATTCTATAAGTACGAGTCATTGACGTATCAATTCTATGGATTGGTCTCGTGACTCGAGTATCCGCCACGCTCCAATACCTTAAGAGCTTAAACTATGTATACTCCAGCAGACGTACGAGTATAAACTGTGTCAAACGTCGAACAGCGCATTACAATGAAGCCTGGACGCCGGACAACGCATCGCAATGAAGCTCAAACGCCGGACGATGCCATCAATCGATGATCAGTTCTATGTTGAAGCAACCAACTCGAGCTAAAAATCAAGAAATCAAGAATTGACTTCAGGTTCAAAGTTCCAACAGACGGTCAGACAATAAATGCAGCACCGGAATCCTTACAGAAGTTCGACAAAGCACCGAACAACCTGGAGGGCTGAAGGAATCAAGAACAGAAGCCATTCCAAAGTCCCGTTGCACCGACTGAAGGTTGGGACAATCACATCCAAAGTATTCCAGACTCTTCTATAAAAGAACGAGACTGAAATACTTTGGAGGGGGTATCTGTAAGCGTATAAAATTGCCTATAGGTCCCTTATCACAGCTCGACGACGCCAATTCAACAAACGGACCATCGAGCGACGTATCCAAGCACGACCGTTATCCCGCTAACGCCGAAGCCAAGCTATACGCAACGGAGCAGGTTAACGAGGCTACGAAGCCAACAAATCGCACCCAAGCATTGGAACGCATCCACTCGCACGCGGAATCAAACCAACGTTTCGGGGAATCACCGAGTCATCTAAACAAGAGCGAACTCGGTGATATAACGATCGAATCAAGATCAATTCCGAACTCGAACTCAGAAGCGGATTAACTGCCATATTTGGAATCAAGTCAACAAGTTGATTCCAAACCAAGTCAACCACAAACCGAATCAAATCCGAACAACGGAGAACCGGAAACACCGGAAAACGACGAAACGGACAACACCCGGGAACTCGGCCAGAACCGAGCCAACCCGGGGTGGCTCGGCCCAAGCCGAGCCACCCCAGGGTGGCTCGGTGGCCGAGCCACCCCAAGGTGGCCGGTGGTTTCCCCTTCCCCCCCTCACGTGCACACGGGCACAGTGAAGAGAGGCTATAAATAGAGGAGGGGTTCTTCATTTTCAGAGGTTGGATTTTGGAGGAGGCGAAGCCCTGCAGGATTAAAACCTCAGATCTGATCAAGATCCAAACTTTAAGACTTCGAAGACTTGCTCATCCGGATCTGGTGCTCAGCGATCGACAACGCCAAATAAGGCAGGAGTTCGAGAGGACCGGATCGGGAGATCTACGTTGCTATACTCCGGATCTAAGCTTGGTTCTTAGATCCCGAGATTGAGCGGTTGTTTCCTTGGTGAAACAATCCCTCCGGCTATTATCTCCCTTGGTGGAATAATACCCGTTATACTGCGTAGATCTGCCCGGATCTGGATCTAGCGGTGGTCCACAGCAAATAACCACGGCGTAGGCAAAGAACCCACCAAAGCGAGTGACCGCAAAATAGGAGCTCGCGATTCGTTCGACAAAGAAGGAAACAAGTTGTAATTTTTCTTTATTGGTATTTTGATTTTCATTGTAACCGGCTCTTATAAAAAGACCGGATCTTTGTAACTCGATAAACGATTATTAAAGTGTACAATGATATCAACAATGAAGAAAGCAACAGATTTTCCCGCGAACATCCATCTCCTGAAAGCTTCAAATACTTCTGACTTATGCTTCAGAAAGTAGACCCACACTTTCCGAGAGTGATCATCGATAAAAGTCACGAAGTAGTGTTTTCCACCAATGGACGCGGTGGTTGTTGGTCCCCACACATCTGAGTGAACGAGCTCTAGCTTCTCTTTCCTGGGGGTTTTGCCACTCGTCTGAAAGCTAACTCTCTTCTGCTTTCCGAGTATGCATTCTTCACACATATCCATCTCCACTGACTGCAGTCCTGGGAGTTTTCCCTTTGTGTGCATGATTTTCATCCCCTTCTCACTCATATGACCGAGTCTCTGGTGCCACAGCTTTGAAGTCTCATTGCCTGCTACAACTGAGATCAAACAACGTGCACCTGCTGTCATATATAGGGTACCAGTCTTCCTGCCTCGGGCAATTGTCATTGCGCCCTTTGAGATCTTCCAATCATCTCCATGGAAGGTCGTGGTGTATCCTTCGCCAGCCAACTGGCCTACGGATATTAAATTCTTTCTCAGGTCGGGAATATGCCTGACATCCTTCAGCTCCCATACTGACCCGTTCAACTTAATTTTCACCACGCCTTTGCCCACAATAGCACATGGTTGATCATCACCAAGATATATGTATCCAAGATTTTCGGGGGTATACTTCTCGAAGAATTCTTTCTGAGAAGTAGCATGGAACGACGCTCCTGAATCTAACACCCAAGATTCCTCCTTGCTCTCCAAAGAGCATATCAATGCGTCGTCTCCTCCTGAAGTGGAGGTGACATTCACCTCTGCCTTCGCTTCCTTCTGTGCGCTCTTGCACTGATTCTTATAATGCCCGGTCTTTTCACAATTCCAACACTCGATAGCTTTCGAGCTGTTGCTTGGATTCCTTGATTTGGACCTCCTGTCCTTTGATCTACCTCTGAAGTTTGATTTTCCTCGTTCGTTTTCTCTGGTTGAATTTCTACCTCTTGACTCTATATGCAATACTGAAGAGGTTATAGCTTCACCAGTCTCTCTCCGTCGGATCTCCTCGCTGAGAACCAAATCACAAACGTCGCTGAACTTCAACTTTTTCTTTCCCGACGAGCTACTCACAGCTGTGACTGTAGCGTTCCAACTCTCTGGTAGGAAAGACAAAAGTATCAACGCCCGAACTTCATCATCAAACTCAATCTCAACTGAACTCAATTGGGTTGTAACCGTATTAAGTTCATTGAGGTGTTGTGCTACTGACGCGCCTTCCGCCATTTTTAGATTGAATAACCGCTGCATCAAATGAACTTTATTCGCGGCTGATGGCTTCTCATACATGTTTGAGAGAGCTGCCATTAGACCTGCCGTGGTCTTCTCCTTCGCTATGTTGAACGCAACATTGCGAGTCAACGTCAATCTGATAACTCCGAGGGCTTGTCTATCTAGAAGGTTTCACTCTTCTTCCTTCATGGAATCCGGTTTCTTCCCCGATAGTGGTTGATACAGATTTTTCTGATACAGATAATCCTCTATCTACATTTTCCAGAATCCGAAATCTGTTCCATCAAATTTCTCAAGTCTTATTTTCCCTTCATCTGCGGCCATGGCTCCCACTTGAATCTGACTTCCTCTAGATCGTTTCACGCTCTGATACCAGTTGTTGGGAATTTAACGCCGAAATCCCTAATGCAACAGAAACGCAGAATAAAGAAAGTACACCAAGTTTTAACGAGGTTCGGCAACTGCCTACGTCCTCGGGAGCCACACAGATGATTTCTTATTAATCAAACAAGAAATTACAAATCAATAGCAAATCCCTAAACTGGGATTTCTCAAATAAAACACTGTAGCTACAGTGTTAATAATTAAAGGGTATGAACCCTTTCAATTCTCACTTGAGAAAGAATGAACTCCACAATATAAAACCCCCTCTTTAGATTCCTCTCTCTCTCTCTCTCCTTAAATCCCCTCTCTTAATCTCTTCTTAAATCCCCCTTTTAATCTCCGCTCAAAATTCCAACTCTGAGCGCTGGAGAAAAAAGGAGAAACGCTTCTGTGTTTTGGTCGCCGCCAGAGAAAAACGAAAGGGGGGAAAAAGCCAGCGACAAAAAACCCTAGCTCGACGGGGGAGGGGCTTATATAGACGGAATTGACAGGCTGGCGACAGCCTGTCGCCAGCCACGTGAGTCCCTCTTTGACGCCAAGTTCGGAGGCCCCGAACGCAGAGGTCGGCATCCCTATGACGCAGAGCTGGGGGTGGGTTCGAATGCAGAGTTCGCCTGGACCTCGCCTGCGTCGACATCAAGCTCGTCGGAGCTTCTCGCCGGCGGTCCTCACAGCAAAGGAGGTATGATCTACACCCCTATTCTAACAGGAGCAGCGCATACAGAGACACAAGTCAAGCTGATTGAGGAGCAGAAGCTGAAGGATATGAAGATGAAGAATTATCTTTATCAGGCCATCGATAGAGAAATCATGGAGACCATTCTCCACGATGATACAGCCAAGCAAATTTGGGACTCCTATGAAGCAAAAGTTCCAAGGTTCAACAAGAGTGAAGAGAGCACAGCTGTAGGTGCGTAGCGGCCCTACGCAGAGACTTCGAAGTCCTCAGAATGAGGGAAGGTGAAACAGTCAATTCATTCTTTGCACGTACGTTGGCTATAGCTAAGAACATGAAAGCTTGTGGTGGGAGTATGCGTGAGAATGTGATTACTGAGAAGATCTTGAGGTCCATGGTCTCGAGGTTTGACTACGTAGTATGCTCTATAGAAGAATCAAATAACCTAGAGACAATGATAATTGACGAGTTGCGGAGTAGCCTCCTCGTCCATGAGTAGAGAATGAAGAGTCATGATGAAGAAGAACAGGTGCTAAAGATCTCTCGTGAAGATAGAGCAGGGAGAGGCAGGGGAAGAGCTGCTTTTAGAGGAGGCCAAGGTAGAGGTAGAGTGAAACAGCCTTTCAACAAAGCAGTAGTTGAATGTTTTAAGTGCAGTAGTTGAATGTTTTAAGTGCCACAAGTTGGGCCATTATCAATATGAATGCCTTGACTGGGAGAAAAAGGCAAATTATGCTGAACTCAATGAAGATGAGGATCTCGTTCTAATGTCCTATGTCGAGCTCAACAATTCAAGAAGGGAGGTGGTTTGGTTTCTTGACTCAGGGTGTTCGAACCACATTACGGGGAATAAAGAATGGTTTGTGGATCTAGATGAACAATTTAGGCACTCAGTGAAGCTAGGAAATGATTTCAGAATGTCGGTAATGGGAAGAGGTAACATTAGGATCGATATAGGAGGTGTAACTCAGGTAATTTCAAATGTGTACTATATACCTGAGTTAAAAAAATAACCTTTTGAGTATTGGTCAGCTGCAAGAGAAGGGGTTGGCCATCTTGATTCGAGATGGAGAATGTCGGATCTATCATTCTAGGAGGGGGCTCATTTTGCATACACACATGACTTCCAACAGAATGTTTGTTCTTCTTGCAACCTTGAAACCACAATCTTCACCGCGTCTGAATGTTGCTTCTAAAGACATATCCGAGTTGTGGCATCGAAGATATGGACACCTGAATCACAAGAACCTAAGAATCTTGCAGTACAAAAAGCTAGTAAAGGGGCTGTCATAATTTAATGCTTCAACTAAAATGTGTACAAGTTGCATGAAGGGGAAACATCATCGAGAAGTTATGCCAAGAAAGAGTTAGTGAGGGAGTTCACAGCTACCTCAATTAATCCATGCTGATATATGCGTCCCCATAACTCCAGAGTCAAACAACAACAAAAGGTACCTATTGATATTCATTGATGATTACAGTAGAAAGACTTGGGTCTATTTGCTTGTTGAGAAAAGTGATGCATTTATGTTTTTCAAGTACTTTAAGAATCTTGTTGAGAAGGAATCAGGGTTATCCATATGTTGTTTGAGGACAGACCAAGGTGGGGAATATACATACAAGGAGTTTAATGAGTTTTGCAAAGTCCATGAAATCAAGCGCCAACTTACTGCAACCTACACACCCCAACAAAATGAGGTTGCAGAGCGCAAAAATCTTACCATAATGAATATGGTTTGATGTTTTCTCTCTGAAAAGGAGATGCCTAAGCCATTTTGGTCAGAAGCGGTGAGATGGGCTGTTCATGTGCTTAACCGAAGCCTAACCATAGCGATGAAGGATAAAATACTAGAAGAAAGATGGAGTGGAGTAAAACCTAGCATGGAGCATTTCCGGGTCTTCGGTTGCATGGGGTGTGTTCATATTCCAGATGCAAAGAGAGTGAAGTTGGATGACAAAAGCCATAGATGTGTACTACTCGGTGTAAGTGAAGAGTCAAAGGCCTACAAGCTCTATGACTTGGTGACAAAGAGAGTGGTGGTTAGCCGAGATGTGCAGTTTAATGAAAATGAGAGCTGGAATTGGGGGAGGAGTGAAGATGAGGCCAAGGCCGATGTTCTGGAATGGGATGAAAGTGATACAGATGAAGGTGAAAGTGAAATTGAAGAAGACCAACAGAATGAAGAACCTAATTCTAATGAGGGTTCTGGAGCAAGCACACCGAGTCCACCTGAACAAAATGTATCTGACTGACCCGAAACAAGAAATAAAAACCAGCCCGTATGTATGCAAGACTTTGAGAGTGGAGAGGGGATCTCTGAAAATGATAACGAGCAAAATTTGGTGATGTTCATTTCACAAGAGGATCCAACTAGCTACGAGGAAGCGGCTAGGAGTAAGAAGTGGAGATTGGCTATAGATCTGGAAATTTAGGTGATTACAAGGAATGATACTTGGGAGCTGGTTAATCTGCTTGAGGGAGCAAAAACAATTGGAGCAAAATGGGTGTATAAAACGAAGCTGAATGAGAATTGGGAGATAGATAAATGCAAGGCTCGGTTAGTGGCGAAGGGGTACACTCAAAAGCAAGGAGTTGATTATAATGAAGTCTGTGCTCCTGTGGCTCGATGGGATACGATAAGGATGGTGTTAGCGTTGGCAGTAAGAAATGAGTGGGCAATGTTTCAACTTGATGTAAAAATTGTATTTTTTTCTGGAGAGCTGAGTAAGACAGTGTACTTGGAGCAGCCGCAAGGTTATGAGAAGGAAGGAGAAGAGCATAAAGTCTATAAACTCAAGAAGACATTGTACGGGTTGAAGCAGGCACCAAGGGCTTGGTACAGTAAGATCGAAGGCTATTTTCTCAAGCATGGTTTTGAAAGCTGGAGGCATGAGCACACCTTATTCCTCAAATCAGAAGAAGGAGAGAAAAATTTAATTGTAAGTCTTTACATGGAAGACTTAATCTTTACTAGTAATGATGCTTGTTTGATTGAGGAATTTAAACATTAGATGAAGTTTGAGTTTGAGATGACAGACTTAGGGAAGATGAGATATTTCTTAGGTGTTGAGGTTCAGTAGAATTTGAAGGGTATCCATGTTTGTTAGAGAAAATATGCTCGAGAAGTTCCCGATAGGTTTGGCATGAAAAATACTCAGTGAGGAATCTGATAGTCTCTGGTACAAAGCTAACTAGAAGTTAGGGGAACTGCAATAAGGTGGATGTTGGGGAAGTGCAATGAGGTAAGGGATGGACATCCATTTAAACCTTTATATTTGATTGGAAGAGTGGAGGAATACATACTTTTGTCGTTCATTTTCTCTCTTCTCTTGAATCCTCTCAATTTAGAGGTTTTTTCCTCTCTTTTAACTTTCTATTTAATGGTGTCTCCTCCCTACCTACCCTCACTCTACTGCCCCCCTCCAAAAACTCCCTACCAAAAACAAATCTAATTTTTATCCCTCTCGCCCCATCACCTTCCCTCCTACCAAACCAACCCTAAGGGGTTATTCATTGGGATAATTTGGGACAAATTGGGGTAATTTGTTCCAATGGGGTAATTTTACCCAATGTGATAATTTGAGTGGGATAAATTGGGGTAAAATGGGATAATGAGACAATTTGAGTGGGACAATTGGTATGACTTTTTTATAATATTATATTTATAGCTCAATTAAGTTCAAGTTTAACTTAATATAACATCAAAAAATAAATAATAGTTATAATATACAATAATATTATTTTTAAGATTATTTTAATATTAATAATATTAATATTAATCAATCTTTGAATATTTTGATATTTATTTTAATATTTATGCTATATTAACAAATTTTTTAATTGCAATAATTGTTCAAACATACAACCCCAAAATCTTTAATAACACACAAAACTTTTCAACTGTCATACAAATCACCAGAGCATAGTTTCAACATCAAATTATCACAAGTACATAGTTTCAACATCAAATTATCACAACAATACAAGAAAATTCACAAGTACATAGTTTCAACATCAAATTATCACAACAATACAAGATAAATGGTTTTAACCTTCATGTTCATAATTATCACAACAAGATAAATGAGTCTTTTTGGAACAATTCAAATAACAGCTCGAATTGTGGCCGCCGTTGCGCCACCACCCTCCTCCGCTCACCTTCCCTCACCGCGCCAAACACCCCCAACACCACCTCCCCCTCCGACCACACGTCGCCAAGCACCCCCACAACCACCTCCTTCAACCCCAAACCGGCCAAACCCGAGCTCCACCACCTCCAGCGCCTTCCCTCCGCTCACCCAAGCCCTCTGGCACCACCACCACCAGATCTCCACCAGTCATGAGGGCAATCTTCAATAAGAAAGACATCAGCAAGTATATCGGAACCTGCAAATAAAGAGCATATGCTTATTCAAAGGAAAATAAATTTGGAGGATTTATCATTATTGAGGAAACAAAAACCAGTGACATCTACTAAGAAACCCCAATCTGCACATTTATATTACTAGTCAATAGCAATGCTTGAAAACTGGTGTTTCTTATTATTTTTTATGTTGACCGATACACAAATAGCGCAAAGGATTCATACAAGAGCAAGCTCTAGCAGCTAAGCAAACAAAAAGGAAGACAGGCGCATATGCAGCTTAACAATAATCAGAATTGAATAACCCAATTTTGTAAATAACAAAGTCATAAAAACCATAGAACGGGTGAAAGTTAAATGATACTCCTCAAACGTATATACTCTCCATAAAATCTGATATAATGTGGAGCCAGACAACTATCCTCTATGTCAATTTGTTCAACTTTAGAGATATTATAAGGATCTGCAACTTAATTATTGAGCATTTTTATGTTGAATATACTAATTTTCCATGCCAATATGCTACTGAATAACTGAAATAGCTTCCTTCTCCAATTTGTTTCTCTCAAACTGTGGGTTTTAAGATTGAATATTATCATACAACTAAAAAAACAGGCAACAGTTTTACCATAGCATTTATTTAACTTTGGGATGGTATCATACCATCAAAAGAACATGCAAAGTTCCGGATTCACACAACAAAAAGTATCGCTTGATTGATCAGGCAAGCAGCTTACCCATCTATGATTTCTTTCTATTTTTTCCCCTTCTAGCATAGACCAGGAAGGAAATAAATAAAGTAACAAAGAGTGCAGCAGATGAAAACTATTTTGGATAGAATCTTGGCCGAATTCTTCGTTCAGTTCCCCTCCATCGACCTCGTCGTCGTCATCTTCAAGCAACCCCAAACCCTAGGAACCTCCCAAAACAACACAATCGATACAAAAACAAAGAGTGCAGCAGATGAAAACTATTTAGGGCTTAGAATCGAGAGAGGAACGTACGTCGACAGGGGGAGGGGTCATTGATTAGGCGGGGGGGAGGTGGCGGTGTCGGGGGAGGTGGCGGTGTCGGAGGAGCGGATCCGAGGGGGCGGGTGGCGGTGTCGGAGAGCGGATTCGAGGTGTGCGGTGGGAGGAGCGGATTTAGGCGGGGGGGAGGTGGCGGTGTCGGAGGAGTGGATACGAGGGGGGAGGGCAAGATTACCCCAATATGTTCCAGCAAGCCATTTGGTGTAATTTTGAGGATGGGGTGTGAGGGATGTTTATATAGTTGGGGTAATTTGGGGGAAAGTGAGGTATTTGTCCCCCAATTATCCCATCAAACCAATAACACCAGAAAGTTAACCCCAGTTTCAATTACACCAATGAATAACACCAAAAAGTGTTGTTCCAAAAATTATCCCATTATCCCAATATTTACACCAATGAATAACCCCCCCTAAGAGTCAAAATTGTCCCACATAAGGATTAGGATCACTTTAGGTCTCTTTTACCCACATCTTATCTTACATTTTTACAGAAGGTTGTTTCCACTACTCACTAGTGACCTCCGTATCAAGACAGCTCCCTTTTCTCGGCCTAACATTAACATGTGCAGTAAATTGTAGGACATTCTTCCCTCAAAACTCAAAAGAAACAAATTGTAAATGCAAACACAAGCGAACGCAAAGGCTGCACCCAAAAAACTACGCAACAAGCAGCGGCACAAAATATTTGATCCCTGCACAAAATCATGATCCAAGCAACACGCAAACAAGGAGACTATCTTACCCTGTTCCATAACTCTGGACCCAAGTTGCCCCTCTCTTTATATATAGTTTGAGTATCCATCTCTGAATAATAATTTTCACAATAAAAATCTAATTTAACAAATAAACAGCTGTTCTAGATTGTAATCATATCATATCCAGCAAATTGCTCGGTTATTATCAAGTAGAGAATAACAACCAACATTACAAAATGCATTATTGCAAAAGCAAACCCTTGCAAACACCCTCTATTTAACAACATTTGACAAGATCTTGAACAAAATTACCATAAATGGCTCCATCATTCACAACTAATCCGAAAAATAAATGGGAAGTGGCGGGAGCTTTTTATCATCGCATTAACTTCTGCCAAGAATCTCAACAAAAAGAGAATAGGAACCATATCTTCTTGTTTGTTGTTGACTTCAGCCACAAAATCAATCAGAGATCGCATTCTGCTCCATTTCACCACTGGCAACTGTACACCAGAAGCCAGTATGAGACATCCAATGACAAAATGATAGAACAACAACGAGCATTTATCATATCAACCTTAGTGAATATATTTATGCTATCTTCATATCATTTAAAGAAAACATTGGATAATCCAATAATGGCAGAGTACAATGAGGGAAGTGAATAAGTAGAGTGAATTTATTAGCAGATAGGGTCTTGATAATAAGTAAAACAGATTTTATTCAAAACTATTTAGACCTTATCTGGTGAAGGACCAACAACAATAAAATGAGATAGTTCTCGTAGATTGCTGAAGAGAATTTGTACAGAATGTGGAGAAGGCCTGGACTCAAACTAGACTTGCTAATTACCATAGGTAAGATTAGTTTGCCTTTAGGATGCCGGAGAATTTAAAGATCCCAAGCAGCAGAGGAAGTCCTTTTCATTTCCAAGGATCTGCTTAACTATTTGTTCATCAGTAAAACAAAGTTCTTTCTTTGAGATGCATCAGGAAATAAAGTTGCATCAATGAACTATATTACAAGGCCTTAAGATGTCATGTCCTAAAATTATTAGCATAGAGATAAGCAAAAATGGCCAACCAAAGTTATATAATAGAAGACGTGTAAACATCAGAGAAAGTACCTTGCTGAAGTGGCACATTGTGTTCAATGAATCCACATCGTTCAGGTGGCCACACCTAAATATCATGAGAAGTAGAATTCAGAAACTCCCTCATAAATAACACATCACAAAAAGAAATAGCAGATATCATGAAATATGCAAATGCATATACTTCAGCATCATCATAATCATCTATGCTTTTAACTTAAAATGGATATGTGATGAAGTTGATCAGACTTATTCATTCTCACCTATGAAATGAATTTGCTGGAAAATCACCTTAACCAAAAAGCTTAAGTTAACGGGTTATGGGCCAATGATGTATGTCAAGTATATTAACAATAAAAATCCCTTCACGTTTGGCTTCAAGCCATCTTGAATGACTACGACTGTAAACACAACTCATTTGGAAAGATAAAAATCAACAAATGTGATGTGTGAGCACCTGTTAGAATGAGGTTTGAACCCAAAATTTGTAAAATTGGAGCTTGACGTCAGAAAATACTTTACTCGAAGCTTAAGAAGGTTAACAATCTATACAAAGTAAGAAAAACAAGATAAGCTAGGAGGAATATTAGTGAGACAGAAAGTAGTATTCATTATTTCAGATAGACAGATGCAATTGTGTCCACCTAAGTAGTCCATGTTCCATAAGGTTTTCCATTGAAGCATGGCTATGTAGCACGGACACGGATCCGACACGGCCATCCAACACGCCGACACGAGGCAAATCTTAAAAAATACATAGGATACGTGTGTTCGACACGTGTGTCCGACACGGACACGACACGACACGGCTTCATGTTATGCGTGTCCGTGCTTCATAGAAGCATGGGATAAGCACACACTGTTTATCATGTCGTCAAATAAAAATACGCCATTCACAACCACGTGTTTCTAATGTGCAAAAAGATGATGGCTTAATCCACAAGATCATGAAAATCGTCTCATGTGATTAGTTCTTATATATATCATACAACTAGAGAAAAATCCTATGTCATGTGAATGTAGTGGACTAGCTGCTCTTCTACAGATGGTAGAGTCATACGTTTAGTGCTTTAATATTATGCTGCGTATATTTTTGGGAATCTTGCCATTGTTTTAACGGAGTTCAGGATAGTCATTGCCTACATCACCTTCTACAGCTTCAGAGTATATGTTGAAGGTCTGACTTTAAAAGGGTAGTATAGAAGGAGTATATGTAACCAAGTGCAGTGTATACTTGTAAAGGGTTGTATGGTATCATATCAGTTACAAGAAGAAAGATGTGATCACAAGTAACAAAATTCATTTTGATAGCAAGTAACTTGTAAATTCTGCTCCTTGCATGATATCATGAACTACCTTAAGTTTCGTAAAATTTCCCATGTTCACATTCAACAGCACATACAAGCTTGCACATAAGCATTTTCTTCCTCTCCAATTTGAACCAGAGATGTGAAAGAGGAAGAGACAGCGAAAAGGGGGAAAGGAAAGTGCAACCTCATAGTTTCCTTTCTTTTTTTTCTTTTTTTTTTTGCCTTCGAGTTTTTTGTTGTTGCAAAATACAGTAAGATTCATTCATCACCATCAGACTTTAATTGAGGGCTGGATGGCTGCCACATCAGCATCCCTCTAAGACAAGGACCTGATGTGACACATCAGGCCCCTTTCTCCACACGTGTGCGTACATAATATATATCGCGTGCAGAACAAATACGTATGTAACAGTTGGGAGAGATATTCTCACCCTCAAGAGAACTCTACCATTGATAAGCCCGTAAGGCACTGGCCCAAATGTCCTTGAATCCCTTGAATCATAAATATTATCTCCCTGCACCCAAACATGTCCTTTCGGAACCTACAAAGTCCATAGAATGGAAAGCAAACAATTTCAAGTCAAACCATCAGAAACTCAAGAACGAAATAAGTCGCAACCTTGAACTAATTAAAAAAAATATTCAAAAAAGAAATAAAGACACATAACAATCAAAAGGAGGTACAAGATCCTTTCCTGTCAACTAAATCACCAACAAGTATACTAAGGAAACTACGTACCAACAATAAATTAACAAGAGGATAAAAACTACACGTTTTCCTCATACTGATTCTGCATTGACTCTTTATTTAAACAAAGCATATCCTTCAACTACAAGAATGGCACAGACATGCATCAAATTATGAGGTATATTTGAAATCAGACCTGCTGTCATATTTCTATCAATAAATAAACTATAGTCTGGTTAAATCTTAACTATACCCAAGTTATATGAAATCATCAAATCAAAAACTCCAACAAATCTGG
The DNA here is from genome assembly GCA_022839385.1 of Asparagus kiusianus. NCBI lineage: Eukaryota > Viridiplantae > Streptophyta > Magnoliopsida > Asparagales > Asparagaceae > Asparagus > Asparagus kiusianus. Next base: position 449,383 of record BQKN01067589.1, on the reverse strand, counting down.
AGAAATCTGGTTTGTGTTTGTGGTTTTTTTGGATTTGAACTTACTGAGGGCTCGGGTTCACTCAATTTGGTTGGTTTTTATTTTTGCCCCCTCAAAAATCAAAATCAAGATAAGATGAAGTTTGAATGTAGGGCTAAATGTTAGAGAATTAGGTTCCTTTTTACGGGTTTCAATCTCTCTAGATAAGATGAAGTTTGAATGTAGGGTTAAACGTTAGAGAATTAGGTTCCTTTTTACGGGTTTCAATCTCTCTAGATAAGATGAAGTTTGAATGTAGGGCTAAATGTTAGAGAATTAGGTTCCTTTTTACGGGTTTCAACTCTAGATAAGATGAAGTTTGAATGTAGGCTAAAGAATTAGGTTCCTTTTTACGGGTTACAACCCCCTCCCCCCCCCCCCTCTCTCTCTCTCTCTCTCTCATATCCAAGGTAAGCAGAAAAAAGATTAGATGCAGAAATAACAATAAGGATTTTGGGATCATTATTTAATGGGTTTTCCAAATACAAAAAGAAGACTAAAGAATACTCTGCCCTAGTTCAAACGCATATCTACTTTCTCGGGTTATTTTAACTAGATTTATTGAATTCAAACAACGTGAAAATTATAGAGGACTTACGGGAAAATCATAAGATTTGGAGGGTTTGTTTTTTTAACTAGGGAGACCAATATTAGAAAACCCCAAAACTAGAATTGGACTAAACAATATTCAGACTCAGAACAAGAAAGAAAAACTTCAATGTATGAAATAAAATTAACGACATTGATGCTTCATGCATGCGTTCAGCTACTTTATCTTACGTTAGAGAGTCATTTTTTTTGCTTTTACTGACCCAATTATTTGTTCAACTTCCCCAATTCACATGCATGATGCATTTTTGTTCAAATCCATCTTGCCTGTTTTGTGAGATATTTTTGAGGATGATGAGGGAGGGTAAAGCACAACAAATTTATCTTTATCTCACTTGATATCCGTGTTAAGTAGGTTTGTTAGTCCTGACTCCTGAAGGCTACATCTTAATACTTTGCAGCATATACATAAATTACAAGTGAAAAACTAATTAAAATTGTCTGGTCCTTTAAAAAATAACCTTACAAAGGGTCTCCATAAAAATGTAACAGGGTACATGCTATTCGTGTTGTTCTAATTTCTCTACTGGTGCATCATTTGGTGCTAAAGCTTTTAATAAATGAACGGACAAAAACTAAGCAAAGAGAGGTCAATGATCAAAGATAGATGAGGTACTAGGTTTAAAATATATAAGTAGAATGAGAAGGGAAAAAATCAGAGAATTCAGGTCGATTGTCTAGAAACCTAAACAGTAAGAGTTGACTAACTCAAGGCAGTTTGCATAATAAAATAGGACAGTCCACCAAGCAGATGGTGTATGGCGCTACTGGATATCATATTTCATATAATACTACAATGCTAATATGTCAGCACCATAAAGCATCATTTGTGGACTTTCTACCAGGGAAAGAGAGTTCAGTTCTGCTAATAATATAACAGTCTCGTATTTGATTTTCTTGATCCTGTACCCAGTGAATTCTCATTGATTCTCAAGGTTATGAGGTCTGAAGAACAAACTGGACTACTTAATGACTATGATTTAAACACTGTTAACCAAGTTCGCAAGAGCTTCTATCGTACATGCTACATTTTTGGCTCCAAGATGACATTGACTGCAAATTAGAAATGTGTCATGCTTTGCGGTGGACAAAAGACCCATAAGAGCATGGTTAAACTAATCTCATTAGAACCTAATGCCTCTAGCTACCAATGGGTTTTAAGCCCCTCACCATCTTACCACAACCTATAGAGTCCTCCCAGAAAACATAAAGATGACTACAAGTGGGACATTGCGCATAAAGTTTCTCTCATGAGGCTTATCCATGAATCCACAAAAAATGAAGGCACTAACCCCATACTTTTGAGTTATATCTCAGGGAAAATCATTCAAGCACTAACCAGTACATTTTTCAAATCCCTGGTTGCAGTGGTTGAATATGATTGCTACCACATAAGCCCAAACAGGCGTTCCTCGATTATTATAAGCAATACTGCCAATAGATAATTGTTTCCCGTGCTTCTTCAAGTAAAAGATTTAAAGACAAAGGTGGAGTGGGCAGACCAAATAACTTCAATCGTGCGACATAAAGACCCAATAGTAGTTTCAGTTATACACTATTTGCTTGATACTTAAGCCTGAAGCACAATTTAAACCCATAAAATCGGAGAGGAAAGCTTCAATTGAGTATCATGTCTGAGATGATGGTTAGCAACTACCCAGTTTTCATTTTTCATCTCGTGTCGGTTAAATGAATAAGCAGAAGTGCAGTGTTCTGAGATTATCTTTTTTTGCCTATGCAAATTGTATAATTCCTTTTGGATACAAGAGTTCCTATTAAATTAAACCAACAGAATATGAGATAAAAGTGAAAAAAAAGATCAAATCTTTAACACAAAAAAATGCAAGAACAAAACGCACCACCACAGTCTCGATCTCAGTGCTGATCGCAGGCTGGGTCAAGAAACTGACAGAGTCCCCCTCGAGTCCGAGCACTCGCTTAGCCACGACCTTCGTCGGTTTCTCCGGCGATCGAACGATCACGATATCGCCAACCCTAACCTTACCCCGCCGGTGGGTGAGCAGATCCAAGAGCACCAGCTCGCCGCTCGGATTGATCGTTGGCATCATGCTGGGGCCACGCAACTACAAGAGAGAGGCTTATTAGGGTTAGGGTTTTAGTAGATGCGAGGTAAGTGGGGTCCAGTACGTGGCAGTAGTACCAGGCCGAAGCCGATGAGGTGGTGGCTGATGACGTGGACGAAGCAGACGGTTTTTCCGACGAGGAAAGCGCGGTCGAAGGTTTCGGAGACGATGCTCCGCCATGGGATTTGACGGAGGCGAGCGGTGAACGTCATCGAGAATGAAGGACGATGGCAGCGATTTTGTTCCCCCTTTTGGTTAATTAACATTTTAAGTAGCTTATTACAATGAGAAACCACTTTTAAAGTGAAGAATGTATAACTCGAACTACTTTCTAGAGAAATTTTCACTGAAAAATTAAAAATAATAATTAAAAAAATTTCATATACCTACCTTAAAATAATTTATGATGCAAACCATATGAGTTTTTTAAGGGTGTTTTTGGGAGTTTAGTAAAAATTTTAACTGTGAGGTAGTTTATTACAACATATACATATTTTAAAGATGGTTAATATATAAACTGGCATTTCAACATGGTTTGTGTATATTATCTTATTTTAAAGGTTTCTAGGAAAAAAATTCTCAATTTTGAAATTATGCACCTTGAGATGTTTTGGACAGCATTTATACGCTCTGAAATTCCTAAAAAATATATCCACTTTTAAAATCTTATGTTATGATACCGTGGCAATCTTCTCATGAGCTTTCTCACGGGACATTTCAAGGCTAATATAAAAATTTACTCTATTGAATTAATTGTTAAAACAACCATGAGTGCATCCTAAATTTTTTTTTTTTTTCAGAGTATACTTTTTTAAGTCACGTGACGTGTTAAACTTAAAAGCTGCGTTTGGCATGAGGTTAAGAGAGAAAGAGTAAGTATAAGGGTTAACTTAGTTAATCCATCGTGAAGAGTTAAAAATTTTCTAATTCCGTTTGGATTCGATAGTTAAAACAATGGGTTAAGTCTTTTGTGTTTGGCAAATGAAGAAGGGCTAAGGAGATTAATCTTATAATTTTTTTTTAAATATCACTTTCACCCTTACTGAAAATTTATAAATAATTGCCTCATTAAAATAAAAGGAGTTTGAATTTATGTAAAGCTGACTATAAAAGTATTACAATTATGTATTATTCAATAAATGATTGTTCAGAAGGTAAATAAAAATAAATTATCATTTTCGCGTCATTTCAACAGCTAAAGAGAGATAATGAGCTAACAAAATATTATATGGCTTCTTATGTATCAATAAAAAGATTTGATTATTCAAGGAAAAAACAATCTACTCGATAGCTATATATAAAATTATAATTTTTGCTCATATAAAGATAATAAAAGACATAATTCAACCTCTTTATACTCTAATATTCGACAACTACATATATCAATTATTCCAAAGCCATAAAGCAATCCTATTGCGAAGCTGCTCACCCCTTAAACTTTCATCTGCACCAACCATGTATCGAGGGTCTTCTTCTTTCTCCTCCTCATTCATCTCTAACCCATTAAGGGGGTGTTTGTTTTGCTTTTTTTTTTAGGATATAGGGTGGATTTCAAGTTTTGGGATGTAAAAAGTGCTCTTTTTGAGTTTTGGGATTCCATAAACTTTGTTTGTTTCAAAATTAATTTTGGGATATTGAATCCCTAAATTATAAACAAATAATATATTTTTAGGATTTGTGAAATCATCTCTTTTGTTTTGTCCTTTTTTGGGGATATAAGATGGATTACAAGTTTTTTGGGTTTTAGAATTCCATAAACCATGTTTGTTTCACAACCAATTTTGGGATATTGAATCCCCAAATAATAAAAAACTATTATATTTTAGAATTTGTGAAATTCTACAATTGAGAGAGGATGTAGGTTGGATATTGATGTATTAATGCTAATAATATAAGATTAATATATTATATATAATATTATAATAATATAATATTTAATATAATACATCTATTCCTCTATAATAATAGGAGGACCCAAGAATCACTGTTCATTCTATAGTAAATGCTGCAGTAAATTACTGTAGCATTATATATATAT
>BQKN01067589.1:423506-439634 GCA_022839385.1 Asparagus kiusianus | reverse complement strand
TATTCATGCTACAGTAGCATTTACTGTAGCATTATTTACTGCAGCAAATATGAAACTGGGCACTGTAGATTATTCTGAAAAAATATTACTATAGCACACGGAATAGTGTTGCAGAGGCAGGATACAGCAATTTAAAAATACTGTAGTAGTTAAAATCGGGATTACTGTAGCAAGCAAAAAATTGTTGCTTTGCACAGTGTTCACACTAGTATTATTATAGAGGAATAGATGCATCGTATCTTGATACAACCAGAAAATACTTAAACAGCACCATGGAACCAAAAATCAGCAGCGTATACTGATCCAGAGGAGAGAAATAAGGTATTTCCAGAAGAAAAAATGCATTCACCACTCATTAGAAGTTCTTCCAGAATAACGCACATATTGCGAACATAAAACTTAATTTTTACCAGATATTTATGAAAATAAACCGACAGCATTGTTCAGAAGCATAAACTGGCATTTGAGCCTTATGCATAAACCTTACATTCAGAAAACAAAACCCACGGATCTCGGATTGCTTATCCAAGAAAAGTTAAAACAGAAGATCTCTGCACAATGTCATTTATTTGCTTAACTCCAATTTCCTTCAAAATTTACTTTTTGGCACCGTTGGCGGCGACTTCTCCGTCAACAGCCAAAGGAACGGATTTTGCCTGAAATAAAACATGTATCAAATTGACTGTAACCATTGACTAACAAGCATGTTTCACAAGGGAGGTAACTCACCAAATTGCGGTACTTAAGTGCATAAAACATCTCAAGGTAGCGCTTAGTCTCACGGCGTTCCAAGTTAGAGACGAACTTCCAGAAGCCATATACACCAGATAAAGTCATCAGACTCTCAGAGTACTTCTTCCAGGTGTACCTAAACACACGAAGTAGTATGTTAGTAACAAAGCCTCCCAACTCTGAAAAAAAATTTAAAGTTTGATTACCCTCCATTCGTTTTCGATATTCATTTAGAGAGTTTGTTAATGATACAGTTAAAAACCTTCAAAAATACAGATATTTATGATGCATCATTTTTTGCCCTTCCCATTAGGTTATATTTTGACTATTTTATTCCTGCAATTTCACTGGTAAGTTTCTAGACAAACGATTTAACATCAGCAAGTCAAATAATTAAAAACTATCCCTAGCATTAATTTATATAAAATTACAGGTCAAACATTGAGCTGTAATTTCTGTTATTGTATTTTTAAAATGAGATAATGTATCTCTAGGATCTCGAGACATATTAGTGCAACTGCAAGACGAATTATTTAGTTTTCTACCTAAATATTATTCACAGAGAGGAGGGTGCTAAGATTAATCATAAATAAGATAATATTGTTAACTTACTTCTCTTCAATTCTCCTTAATCCTCCGTTAGAGAGCTTGTCCCAGTGGGTAGGGTCTTGCTTGCACTTCTCGAAGAAATTCACAATCAGCTCAGAAGCTTTGTCCCCCTGGTAAGGATCAATATGGTAGCCAGAAACTCCATTCACTATAATCTCTGCTGGCCCTCCATAGACAGTTGCAAACATTGGCAGACCGCAGGTCATAGCTTCAATCACGGTAAGCCCGAAAGCTTCATATAGAGCAGGCTGAAAATAAAGAATTACAAGTAAATTACCAACTTGATAAAAAATTTCTAAAGGCTATGATGTTATCTGCCTGCAGTAATATGCTTGCTATAAATCATTACCAGTTATCGTATTAGGAGCGCCTCACATCCATTCAGTTCTGGAGTGAGTTCAGTTTAGCAAAGAAAAAACATGTGGTGGAATTTAGTCACTCATTGGAAAAACAATTAGATGGGCATATGGTTTAATATGCTTAGGCTTATGATTCAATGAGAGTTCTTCTTCGAGTCAATATGGAGACAATATTAACTTGTTATCAGGACAACTATAGACAATGATTTCGAAACTGGTAATACCTGAACAAAAGCACCCTTAGTATCAGCAATGCATCGGTAAAGCTCCCCATTACGGACCCGGTTCATCTGTGCAGAGATCCAACGGATGTGACCTTCCAACTTATGCTCCTCAATGAGCCTATACATTTTCTTTTTCTCCTCCAGCTCCTCGAGATCCTTAGATTCCTTCTTATGATCTCCAGCCACTACGACAAGGTTAACGAGCTCCTGCAAACGGCGATTCTTACCATACCACTCTACCAATCCCGTTATGTTCTTCACCCTATCCAACCGTGCCATAGAGAATATTATAGGCTTGCTCTTATCCTTCAAGTACCCCCTAAAAGTTTCCCAAGAATTTGGTTAATAATCTAAATTGTTAAGGGACTAAGAACAGGGAAAGATCAGGACGGAAGTGGGAGCTTACTTGTGCTCGGTGTTGTCAACAGGGTTGTAGAGTAATTCTTCGATCTCTGAGTGGAAAGCAGTTAGCCTCCTACTCTTCTCAGAGTAAGGGAAGTAAATGGACATGTCAGCCCCAGGGGAAACAATGTTGAACTTCGGATCAAATACATTAATCCCATGCACAACACGGTAGAGTCCAGGAAGAGTGAATGCAGTATGAGACTCGTATTGTCCCACAGTATCCTTGCTGAAATATAAATATATATGCAAGAAATTGTGCTTAAAAGGCCATAACTTTTAATGAAGATACTAAAAGCATGTAGAAAGAATCACATTAGTACCTGCCAGCAATCTCCTGGAAAGTACTGGTGATGATGAAGTCGGTATGATTCATAGCAATCAGATCAGCTGTGAATTGGCAAGAGAAATGATACTGGTCCTCAAACTTCTTCCAGTAGATATCGGAGTTTGGGTACTTGGTTTTTTCCAAAGCATGGGCAATAGTGCACTGGTATCACATGAGCAAAATAATCAAATATAAGAATCAGAAGATACAGTGAGAAATAAGATTATTGTTTTATTCTATAAAGATTTAGTATTGAGAAAGAAAGATGTTGGCAAATTCTTTTTGCATCTAAACCTGAGTAACTCCTAGTTTATGTGACAATAGAGTCGCCACAAGATTTCCATCACTGTAGTTTCCAATGATAAGATCTGGCCTGCCCTGTAATTCTCCGGCCAGCTCATTGGCAACATCCTATAGCAACATCCAAAGCTTTATAAACATGCAAAATGTTTAAAGTTCAATGAGAAATTTAGTATAGATGAGGAATTTTACATCAGCAAAAGTCTCGAGATATGGCCACACTTCAAATCGAGAGATCCACTTACGGAGTATCCCGTTCTCATTTCTGAAAGGGACACGAAGAATGCTAGTGTGCTCAGTTCCAAGCACCTTCTCTAGCCTCTGGCCACAAGTTGTCCCCACTGCATCTGGTAGCAACCGAGTCACCTACACAAGTCAAATGTTAAACGTAGAGTATATGTAGGGAAAAATAGTTCAGCATGTTTCAAGTATAACCATATAACTTTTGGACTTACAATTAGTATACGAGGTTTGATATCGAGACCTTGTTGCTTGATCCTAAGGAGCATCTCATCCTCCAGCGCACGAACTTGGTCAAGGATGTAAACAATCTAAGAGGAAAATTTTTCATTAGCTAAATGAAGAGAATCTTGTATCAAACTACAGACCAGATTGGTATAATAGTTTCAATAATCTTACTTGGCCTCCAGTGTCGGGATAACCCAAAACATTGGCTTGAGCGAAGTATCCATGTGGAGAGAGGATGACGACATTGAACACCATCGGAATCCTACCAAGAAAGTTCTCGAGGGTGGTTGGATCTGGTGCCTCAAGGAGATCAAGTAGTAGGTGAATGGTCTCATAGACTCTCTCCGCCGTATCACCCCAACCTTTCTCTAAACCAAGCTCTTGGAACCTACAACATATAATTTGATAAGAATTAATACTCATTTTTATTTAAATTTGAGTTATTTATGAGATAAGCAGATATGTGACTTGCCTGTGGTGAAACTCCGAATATGGAGTATCCAGTGGAAGATTCAAGATATGTTTCTCGGCGTCCCTTAGTGCAGCTCTGAGAGCAGGGAGGCTTTGAATTCTATCGTTGAGCATCATCGTCTACATTTGTTTATTGTTATTAGCATAAGATTTAAAAAGTTTAAAAAACTAAATTATGAAGTTCATAAAAAGGTGGAAGTGATTTTTTTAATGGCTTTGTTTGAGTTATGAAATTTAGACATCGGTAATCTATTTGTTGGCGATAATCCATATGACCTTGATTATTGAAGTGTTTCACAAGGGAATTCACTTGAAAGGTCTAAATTTTTGTAGATTATTCGATGAGAATTGTATCCCTTATGTACCGAGATTATATGAGTAAGCCTACTTTATATACATAACTAGAGATAGTCTCATAGTTGTTTTCTATGTAGGTTTTTTTACCCAAGATATCTTCCTTGTAGATTAACTTGTATGCTATCTTAACTTTGGCTTGGTTTGGGGCAAAATAATTTTACAAAGAATAATATTTATTCTAGGTACCAAAAAATTCAACATGAACTTCGTTCAAAGAAGTGGTATAGAGATAATTAAATTTGCATTTCCCTTAGATAAAAAAAATTATGTGGTTAATAAAAGATCCACATGTAATCCTCCATAGTTAGTCTTACAATTTTCAATGACCTTATTATTTTTGCTTGTCAGTTATCATAAAGAATGTGCAAGGGTAAATAAACAAATGAAAACTGAACTCTTAAAGATAAAATTGAAGTTATGTTAAAAAGGAGGGGAAAAAACAAAAAGATTGAAATTGAATCCAAAGTTCTGGCATCAAGAAATTAATGCATAACATATACTGACGCATGATTGTCCTCTAACAATTTAAAAACAAAAGCCTTATAATTGCAAGTAAACTTACAATTCCCCTGTAGCTATGCACCCTAAGAAAATTAAGCAGGGGCCACATGCTTTCTTTGTCATTGAACAATTTTGAGGAAAGGTGGCGATTGAGGAACTGCACGCCATTTCCAATCGACTTCGAAAGTGACGGACGAGGGAAAGAAGCATTGAAAGGCTCGAAGTCCACCTCGAGAACAAAGTTCTCATGAGAGCTGAAACACAAAAAGGATGAGAGATTTCATAGTTGGTTAATCTTAATTTGACAAATCAAAACTAGATAACATAAAGATCATAATACCTGTCAGCAAGCTCCTCCTTGAATTGCAAATATTCGGCCACAGTTAACTCCTCTACAGCCAGTTCACTTACATTAACTCTAACATACTCCCAGACTCCAGGCCTAGGACGAATGGCAAGAGCAACCCAAGGAGGTAAAATTATTGCTTCCTGTTAATAATAATGACAATAGTAACAGGATCAGGCCTAAGCAAGAGCAGGAAATATGGTAAAATTAAGACATATAGCAACTAATTGAAAGAAAAGTAAGAGAACACTCATAAATTCTGATATTGTTTCTTAAAGCATCAACAAAAAAAATCTCAAAAAAACAAAAAGAAAGTAAAAGAAAAATATGTGATTCTATGATCCAGTCAAATGAAAAATCTCGAATATGTGGTTCTTAGACGGGAGGTTAATGACTTTGTCATCGTATATCCATAACTCCTGGTTATATGAGAAATGCTAGGTGGTAAATATTGCCATGTTTGGACAGCAATTAAATGACTTAACAAAAAAAAGGTGAAATAGAATTATAAAAATGATACTATATTGCACCTGTGCAGCTTTCAGGACATCCTCAAACACCCCATCCTTGAGTTTAGCGCGATCTGCTTCAGGGATGACAGCTTTGTACTCAGCTAACAGCTGATGGGGCTGCAACATTCCTTTTCCCTGCTTTACAAACCTGCAAATTGAGAGGAGGTAAAAGCGTATAGTCCATTTCAGTGATTCATGGTAAACCATGAAAATAAGAATTATAAAGTCTTATTGGATTTTGACTAGAAAATAGAACAGAATTGAGACCTTGAGAATAGGGAAATCAACTCGTTGGTGTGAGCCGACAAAGTGTCACTCAGGCGATCCCGAACATTGGGGAGGAGGCTCAACGAACCCATGGCTTCTTCCCTTTCCTTTCCTTCCACAGGCTAAGCAGGCCTAAAGCCTACAATATAAATGAATGAGAGATAAGGATATTATAATGTTAACAGGTAGAATGAAGCAAAGAAGAGGGAAGACTAACACCCAGAAACTTGAACTAAAAGGAGATGGACAAAATCATAAAACAGCTATACTAAGAAAGATTTGAAATTGCACTAAATTGGCTTCCATGCATTGGATTACAAATGACTTAAAAACTCAAATTAAAACCATGAACTCTGAAGTTAACATGAAAGCCGTTGCATTGGCAATAAGAAAATAAGTAGAGTATCCATATTGACTAATGAAGGCCAAAATGTTTTGAAAGTATAATCCATAGCAACACCATAAATTGCACCTAAGATATCACTGCAATATAATCACAATAGTAGTAGAACACAGAAGAATCTACACGCAGAAAAAGGAAACTAAACCCAAAATCTTTCACTAGAAAATCTTTGGTATCGGAGCAAAGAGAGCACAAGAAATACACCAAGTAGGCCTTAAAAGACTTTTTAAGAAAACTAGAGAGAAGTACTCGTAAATGAGATCAAAGGTACTGAAGCTTAGGCAGGGGGGATCTTTTCCTTCTACTCCTGCCTACAATGGAGTTAGCTGAAAGTGCTCAGAACTCAAACTTGCTCATAACATGAAGTTGCTATGTCGGTTTTTCATGGAGGCAAAGGAATTCAACTTTACGGGATAACAGCTGCATAAAACCACGGGCCAGTAGAAGAAACAGAACTGCCAACTCACACACCCTCCTTGAGCTGAAACGTGTACTCAGTATGGGAGAGAGAATGAGAAAAGCGTTTTCTGGCAATAGCTGGAACACTTGGACACCGCAAAGCTTACCCACGGAAATTTAAGCATTGTAGTTAAGGAATATAACCAAACCTCATTAATGGTTTAAAAGATAGATAATAAATCAAAAAAAAATCCTACCTCATTTTGTGAAAACAAACAAAAAAAGCGAGCAACTGGTCTAACAAGAGGTAACTAATATTTTACCTTAGCGAAAATACAGCACAAATTCATAGAATTTGCAGTGAAAGAACTCGCTGTCGTTTTGTAACACTAGACGTTTAAACAAGTGACCCGACAAGAGTTAATGAGAGCGGAGGGGGAAAAAAACAAGAATAATTACAGAACCTCCCCACACTTGCTTCCAAATTAAAGACATGCGGTTTTATGCAAATCTGATGATTACACAAATGATCAATAATAATTAATAAACCACGCACCAGATCTTACAGGCATGGCATAGATATTTGCAGAAACCACATGCATGCTGAGGAAAACTAATCCCCTCTTCATGTTCACCTTGAATTAGAAGTAATTGCTAATGCAAATAAATAGGTTTAAATAAGTCACAGAAAATCCCATCGATTTTATGCAGAAAACAGATAATTAAAGAAGTGATCTGACAAGAGTTAATAAGAACACCTCGTTTACAGTATCACTCAGTCATAGAATTTGAGGAGAAAGAACATGTAACCGTTAAGACGATTAAAGAAGCGCTTAAGAAACTAAGATCACCACAGTTAAAAATGAAAAAGTACATAGGACTTCCACAGAATTCCATGCAGAGGAAGAACATGCAATTTTTTGCAAGATCGGATAATTAAAATAGTGAGCAAACAAGCAAGACCTCATAAGAATGTAACAAAACAATCATAGGTATTTGCAGAAAATTACATGCAGAGAAAGAATATTTTTCAATAATCACTTCACGTTGAACTTGGACTAGAAGTAATTGCTTTCTAAAAAGGACTAATTTAGTTCCCTAAATAAACAAACCCATGATAATAACATCTATTTTACAAGCATAAAACCATTAGTTTGCACTGGAAATTGACAAAGATCCCAGAAAATTACACTTTTTTTGCTTTCCAGATCAAAGTATACCACACGAACAGACACTTTTACCTTGCAGTGAATATAACTATGAACAGGGAAGTACTCAACTTTGTTGCTTCAACATAAAGAATATACTTGAACTAAAAAGAGGGTCTTTCCCACTAAAAGGCAAGTCTACTTTGCCACGAAAGAGACCTTTACTTTCCGAAAAGCCTCTCCTTTGGTAAAGTAAACAAATAAAATAAATATATATATATATATAGTTTTGAGAATATTTGTGTTGTTTCCGCATAAAAGAGGGGGGGCTTTAAGAAGGGCAAAGCAAAACCTTACCCTCCAATTAATCAACTTTCTGGGCAAATAACTTGTTTTCAATGATAATCAATTATTTACCACAAGCCTCAGTAACTTGTTGCAGTTACCATAGACCAAAACTAAACCCATTCGAGTAAAAGTTGCATGCATGGAATTACTTAAACTAGCACATAAAATAGATCTGTTAAAAAAATCACCAAAGAGATTACCTCCCAAAAAGCTATGAATATAATCCTGAAAGGTGAAATTTTGAGAGTTGGATTAAGTTGCCTCATGAGGGGAAAGACAAACCCAGAAAAGGAATTTTAAAGGATTTGATGATCAGAGAGAAATCTTTGCCTCAACGAATTAAACTAAAAGAAGTAATTTTTAAAATATTACAACTTAATTAATCAGCAATTATATAACGGAAACAGTCCAATTTCCGTACTAAAAACCAAGTTCATAAATGCATGGCTCAAAGTAAAAGTAAGCTAGAAAAGAGAGAAATTTACCTTGCCGAAGACCAAGCTAAAGCAAGAGCAGGGGAGAACCGAAGAGCTAAGTAGCAGAGAAAACTAAGCAGAGAAAAGAGAGAGGGGGGCGATGAGAATGAGAGCCAGAGGTCCTCTTTATATATACTCAGAAGAGAGAGAGAGAGAGAGGAGAAGAAATGGAAAGAGATAGAGGGAAAAAGAATCTGGGCCTCTTTCCCTGTAGTTTTTTTTTAAAAAGTTTTGTTGAACTCGTCGGTGTATCGCTGAGTGACGAGTGTCGAGAACTATTTCGGGGTTTGAGACGTCCTTTTCTGAAACCGTCATTGGTCCAGAACATGGACGCCGGTCTCTCTCTCCCCTGCACGAAAAGTGTAACGGCTTCCCTCTCTTTCTCTCTAGGGAATTGGGGAGTGGGAGTAAAACTTTTTTTGTTCTTTTATCTATAATGGTCTGTTTGGATGGAGCGTAAAGATGGGGAGGGGAGGGGAGGGGAGGGGAAATATAATTTTAACATTGTTTGGAAGTTATTTTTAGGGGCTGTTTGGATGTATGTTTTTACCATGTAAAATGATGGAAAGTGTAAAAAAATGGATCCCAATGTCAGCTTTCATCACTTTCAATTGTTTGTTTGTAGTTGTGAAAATAGTGTAAAGTGATTTCATATGGTGATGTGGCTTGTAAAGTGATTTCATAAAAAAAAGACATGCTTTTAGGAGAAAGTTGACATTAAAGTTAGAAAATAATAATAAAAAATAATTCAAACCAATATGATCATTTGAGTAAGGACCACTTTTTACACTTTCCAAACAAATAATTAATGTTACATTTGCAAACCAAACAAGCAATTTATGATTCCAATGAAATAAAAAACAAACAAAGAAAAGTATCACGTTTGCTATATCCACTCCCAAACAGTAATTTTGGGAGTTGGATTGCCGAAAATGCCCTTTTGTTGGCAGAAAAATTAATTACCCACCGGATTGGCTGTCCGGTGGGAGAAGGGCAATTTAGTCCTCACACACCCCCAAAGTTACTGTTTGGGAGTGTGAATAGTTGGACCCGAAAAGTATACAAGTAAAATTGATGAGGTGGACAACAACTTTCCAAGTTGTATCATAAATACACAATTTTACCAACAATAACCAAACAGCCCCTTAAGAGGGTAGAGGAGGGGAATTTGGGTAAATTTGTACCAAAATGTTACACCCCAAATTGGGGGTAATGAATGAAAAAGGAAGGAAATGAATTTTTTCCCCTTTCTTCCCTTTCCTAAAAGGACTTCCCAAATTTCTTCAGACTGTTAGGAATATATGGTTAGATATTATTCTTATTCATACCTTGTATAGGAGATAGGAGATTATATACCTTATTAAGATGGAGAATATGTTGGAATAATTATATTATTCTATACTATATTTGTACAATGTAACTTGTATATATTTACGGTTCATGAAGGAATACAATTAAGCCTTCCTGTTCAATATTTCTTCCTCGTCTATCATGGTATCAGAGCAAGGTTCTCAAATCAATCATAACCATCCAATTGATCAAATCAATTAAACTCTAGCCTCAAAACCCTAATTTCAGCATCAACCTCCAAGTCCGACCAAGTCAGAAAGCTGCTCGGTGTTCTCTCGGGTCCTCATCGTCATTCTCACCTCGCCGTGGTCGACCTCGTGGCTGTCCGTCGATCTCAACCTCGACCGCTGTTCTGCCGTCGTCGGATTCCAGCAGTCACCGCCCTAGATCCGACTCTTGCCGCCGCCTAGAACCGCCCTAGAACGATCCACAGACTCTTGTCGACGCCGCTGCTTTTGTTGGGCATCTGGTGACTCTTGCCGCCTAGAACTGCCCTAGAACGTTGCTGAATCTCTTCAATATTTTTCGACGAGATCGAAGGTTGAGAGAGAGCATTTGTTGGGCATCTGTTGCTGCTTTTTTTTATTGGGTTTGGGCCTTTTTTTTGTTTGTTGGGCCTGGTTACTGGATTTTTGAGAGGAGGAAGAGGCACGAGCAACCATAGTTCGAATATATATTCTATTATTCTACTCAAAAAAGAGACCAATCCTAACCTTCAGGTTCATTTTAACCCTTGGGTTAGTTTTATTTTAAATCTTCGGGTTTCATCCTAACCTTCGAGTTTCATTCTAACATTCGGGTTCTATTTTAAACCTTCGGATTCCATCCTAACATTCGGGTTCTATTTTTAACCTTTGGGTTTATTTTAAACATTCGAGTTTCATTCTAACCTTCGGATTCTATTTTTAACCTTCCGGTTCTACTTTTAAACATGGCTGTAAATATTATTGAGAAGTTTCCTCGGGTTGATGTGAAATTCACAAGGACCAATTACCGTGAGTGGTCGATTTCTATGCAACTTCTTTTTGATGCTCTCGATCTCACAAGTCATATTGATGGTACGCCGCCTCCTGAATCTGGAACTGATGCTAAGCAAACAGCGGCATGGGCTCTTGCAGACTGCCGAGCATGTGGCATTATTTCTTCCTCCGTAGAGATTGACATCCGCATGCAGCTTGTTAGTCTCCAGACTGCACTTGCCATGTGGCGCCAATTGCACGGACTTTATCAACAATCTAGTCATGCCCACTCATATTTTGTCTACCAAGAACTCTCCCTTGCTCAACAAGATGAGCGATCCATCCAAGAATTTTATAATTTTATGCATGCTCAATGGCGCCAACTTTCAATAATGGAGGAACCTTTGTGTCAAACTTGTGCGGCTTGTGCATGTGCCACCAAGCAGCATCGTGTTCGCGATCAACATCGACTATTTCACTTCTTGATGCATCTGCGATCTGAGTATGAGTCATTACACAGTCAAATTCTTCATCAGTCACCACTACCAACTCTTGATGATGTCCTAGCCGAACTCATCGCCGAAGAGACTCGCCAACGTGTCCTAAACACAAAAACTACTTCTATTCAAGGTGCTCTGGTTGCTCAACAACCATTTGTATCATAGTCATCTTTGGTAACTGTCTTTGCACCATCAGTCTCTTCTAACAAACAAAGGAATAATTATTGTTGGTATTGTCATCGTTCTGGACATATCATCCAAAATTGTTTTAAGTGACAACAAACTAAAAACTGACATCCTCGTCAACGATCGACTGCTACTGTGGTAATTTCTGGTGCTAAAGTTTTTGTTGATGAGTATTCTACAAACTAGGTTGCTTTCTCTGGTGCTCCTGAGGGATCTACTTCAAGTGTTACTCTTTCTGTGCCAAAATTGATCCAAATGTTTCAAGGGTATAGGGCACCTCTATCTCCTCTCCAGTTGTTGCTCCAAGTGTCCTTACACCCTCTCCGTTTGGTACCTCTAGTCATACTTTTCCACTACCTCTAGTCCCACATGTATACCGAAAAATATTAGGATACTGGACTCTGGTGCTTCATTTCATATGACTCTACATGCATCTGTTTTATCCTCTCCATCACCTTTACCTACTCAAGTCAATGTTTTTACAGCAAACGACTCTTCTCTCTCTCTGCTACACATAAGGGATCTATTACTGGTCGCTTATCTATTCCATATGTTTTAACATAACTCATCTTTCATTGAACTTACTTTTAGTTAGTCAAATAACTAATCATAATTCTATTGTGGTTTTTGACTCTACTTCTTGTTATGTGCAGGATCGTTAGACCGGAGCCTTGATTGGTCAGAGACATAGGCGTGATGGACTTTACATTATGGATCATGTAATACTATCATCCACTTCTATCACCCATTCCGCAGCCGTACACTCTGTCACCACTTGCGATGATGCTTTTTCCACAGGCTTTGGCATCATCAATTAGGTCATTTATCTACTGATCATCTCCGTCTGCTCTCAAATAATGGTGTCTTAGGTAGTTGTTCTATTTTAAGTCTATATACTTGTATGAGATGTAAACTATCTAAACAAGTCACTAAATTTTATCCTATTAGTGAGTCTCAAAGTAGCTTTCCTTTTCTACTCGTTCATTCGAATGTTTGGGGTCCAGCCTCCTTGACGTCTTGTAATGGTAATAAATATTATGTTATCTTTATTGGTGATTTTTCTTATTACACTTGGGTTTATTTTATGCATCACTGCTCATCTCTATTTAAAATCTATAAAGATTTAACTACTATGATCAAAACCCAATTTGATACTACAATTAAGACCTTTCGATCTGATTCTGGTGGTGAATATCTCTCTCATGAGTTTCATCGTATTCTAACTGATCATGGTACTCTCTTACAGCTTTTATGTTCTTATGTACATCAGCAAAATGGTGTTTCAGAAAGAAAACACCATCATACTATGGAGAATACAAGATCACTACTCATTTCTAGCTTCATGCCTAAATAATTTTGGGTTGATGTTGTTGCTAC
Source organism: Asparagus kiusianus (assembly GCA_022839385.1). NCBI lineage: Eukaryota > Viridiplantae > Streptophyta > Magnoliopsida > Asparagales > Asparagaceae > Asparagus > Asparagus kiusianus. The sequence continues at coordinate 426,612 of BQKN01067589.1, read as the reverse complement.
AGATGTGTATCTCATCAATTTGATGCCCTCTTCAGTTCTTTTTGTCATATCACCATTTGAAAAATTAACGTCCCGTCGTCCTTCTTAGTCACATCTTTGTGTGTTTGTTTGTACTTGTCTAGTTTTATTACCATCTCATGAAAGAGATAAATTATCTCATCGTTCTGCGATTTGTGTTTTTTTGGATATAGTCTTGAGCATAAATGGTATTGTTGTTATGATCCAATAAAAAAGTGAATTTGCATTTCCCAAGATGTGACCTTTTTGGAGTATATTCCATATTACTCTAGACAGTCCCTCAATGACAATAATACATCACCTACTTCCGTTAACCTTTCATTTCTTGAGCTTGTCACACCTTAGATTCTGGTAGATTCATCACCTCCATCTCCATCCTCTGATAATCACCAAAGTGTACATGTTCCAGTCTCACCTGCTGACCATTCAAACTCGGCCCCAGATGATGATTCTTCACTAGCTGATTGCCGCTATCCTCTCTGTATTCATAAGGCAAAACAATTCTTTGGTTGTCTTTCTTCATCTTTTACTCCTACTTTTCTTGCCTTCTTGACAGTCATTCGTTTGCATCATGAGCATACATCTTACCGTCAGGCTTCTTCTTCTCCTGAGTGGCGATCAGCTATGGAAGAAGAGATAACCACCCTTCAAAAGATTGGTACCTGGGATCTTGTCTCATTACCTCCAGGCAAAGTCCCAAATAGTTGCAAATGGGTTTATAAAATTAAAATCTATTCAGATGGTACCATAGATCGGTAGAAGGCTCGTCTAGTTGCTTGAGGCTTCACCCAAGAATATGAGATTGATTATGAGGAGACTTTTCTCCTGTGGCTAAGATGACATTGGTTTGAGCTCTTATTGCTTTTGCAGCTGCTCAACAGTGGCATCTCTATTAGCTTGATGTGAAGAATGATTTTCTTCATGGTGATCTTCACGAAGAAATTTATATGCAAGGTCTACCTCATTTGTCAAGACAAGTTTGTCATCTTCGTTGTGCATTATATGGCCTAAAACAAGCTCCTAGAGCTTAGTTTGAGAAGTTCAGCTCTGCGGTGCTTAATATGGGCTTTATTCAAAGTGAGGTCGATCATGCGATGTTTGTTCATACCTCTAGTCAAGGACACACTATTCTTCTTCTTTATGTTGATGATATGGTCATTACTGGCAGCGATCCTTTATTTTTGAATACTGTGAAGACTTCTCTACATTAAAATTTTAAATGAAAGATCTAGGGCATCTTCGATATTTTCTGGGACTCAAAGTTGCATATGGGCCACGATGATATCTTCTCTCTCAACAAAAATACATCTCTGATCTTTTGGCTCGAGTTGAGTTGACTGATGATCAGATTGCCGATATACCTATTCAGCTTCATCAAAAACTAGCACCTGATATAGGAGAACCTTTGGAAAATCCCACTCGGTATCGTGAAATTGGTGGTGCTTTGGTGTATCTCACTATTTCTCAACCAGACATTGCTTACGTTGTCCATGTCGTGAGTCAATGTGTTCAGTCTCCTACCTCAGTTTACGACGCTATTGTACTTTGTATTCTACGCTATCTTCATTGCACTTTATTTAGAGCTCTTTTGTTCTCTTCCACATCAAAGCTACTGTAGGCGTTGAAAATTGCCTATAGGTCTCCATTAACAGCTCGAAGCTAAGAGAAGACGATGAACATCACTATCAAAGTTACAGAAGCTTGATTGACGTTGACAAACGCTTGAAGTGAATCGACGGACTATGTGAAGCAACAGAGTTTCAGAATAAAAGGAACAAAAGCTGATCGGGAGCCCCGCGTCGTTTACGAAAGGCAGAACACCCCTCGTGTCTCATTTATTACACATATGACTCAATCATGGGACCTTGTATATCTTCTTGACGGCTTTCCAATACATCTTGGATCAGATCATTTGGAGATCATATGAGAAAGATAAAGTCAAAATACCAAAGATAGTACAAACTCCGAGACAGTGTTGGTGTCTCGGACAAGAATGATAATTTTGGCCATGATCCGATTCGAAGATAAAGAAACTCAACACATGAAAGTTGTAGATATATTTGTAAGATTTCTAATGCATCTTGGATCAGATCATTTGGAGGTCATATGAGGAAGTTATGACCAAAATACCCGAGATACTCACAAGTGTCTCGGCCATGACCGAGACACTCACAAGTGTCTTAGAACTTGTAGAGCTATTTTGACCATTATTAGCTTCTAATCTGAAGAATCTTAAAAGATAACAGTTATAGATCTCTTCGTTATCTTTTCAATGCATCTTGGATCAGGTCATTTGGAGGTCAAATGAGGAAGTTATGACTAAAATACCCGAGACACTCACAAGTGTCTCGGTCATGGCCGAGACACTCACAAGTGTATCGGACTTTGTAGAGCTGTTTTGACCATGATTCGATTCGAATTTGAATAATCTTAAAAGATAAAAGTTGTAGATCTCTTCGTTATCTTTCCAACACAACTTGAATCACCTCATTTTGAGGTCGGATGAAAGAATTAGAGCCAAAATACTGAAGAGGGTACAAACTATCTCGCGCATGTGCGAGACACCCCAACTATCTCGCACTCCGGACGTGTGTTTGACGGTTTTCGATCAGTTTTGACGGTTCTAGAGCCTCCCTGACTGCCTTGGGGTTATCTTTAAATATGGTTAAGTGGTTTCAACTGAAGATAAGAGGAAATCAACTATTCCTATCCAAACACAGGGCTCCTGAAACCTATAAATACAGCCCCAGGGCCTTTATTTTTTCGGATCTGGAATTCTCGAGCGTTGGCGAAGCCCTACAGAATTGAGGAGTGAAGAACCACAAATTTCAGAGAGGAGGAGGAGACTTTAGCGGATTTTTCGTCATAAAGAAGAGGGGTTCGTCAGATCTGCAGCCCGGTTCGTCCTTAAGATTACCCCGTTGTGGTAATCTTAAGAAGAGCAATTATCTCGATGTTGCCAAGATAAGCGCTACGGTTTCTTTATTCCTTCGCGAATCAATGAAGCTCTGTCCAATTTTTCAGCGATCAGAGGAGACTTCAGCGGATTCTTCGTTATAAAGAATAGGAGTTCGTCAGATCTGCAGCC
>BQKN01067589.1:385927-400130 GCA_022839385.1 Asparagus kiusianus | reverse complement strand
GGTTTCCTTGTTTGGATTATTTCGCTCGACGTACTACGTCTCTTATTATAGATTTTTAAATATTAATTCTATCTAGTTGTATGACCTTGTTATGTGGAGGATTATAGGATGGCTAGCTGTATGATCTTGTTACTCGGATGTTATGTTTTTCCTGATTGTTATACTCTAGTGATGGATTATATTTAGATTATTAGTATTTCAGCAGTATGTTTCTATTTGTTATTACTGTCCTTGCATTGGTCATTCTTCTGTATTATTATTTTCCCGAGTCGGGTCTTGCCGTGCACCATGCACCTGACGTACACCTGTTTTCTCTGGTGTACGTCAGACTTAGGAGAAGAACAGGTTCAGCAGGAGCCAGAGGATTCATAGCATGAGTACCTTGAAGACGGTGTAGCAGAAGAAGCTGAAGCTTAGTTATTTGATCTTAGTTTTCTTTTTATAGCATTTCTTCCCGCTGGATCATTGTATTTTATATTTTTCAGTATTTCGTTCAGATAGTCTTGTATAAGGGCATGTTTGACCCGTATTTTATGTCTAGGATGATATTCATTTGTGATATGTATTATTTTACTCTGAGTTGTCTTTATATTCTTGCTATTGTGATCGGGGACCTGTGACTTCGCTTTGTTTTATCTCCAGACGCTTAGCGTATTAGATTGAGAAGACGGGGTCTAGCACTTATCTCTTCTCAGTCTAATACGTCGCGGGCTTGTTCGTGTCCCGATTCCCCTGTATTTTGGGAAGCGGGGCGTGACACTAGCTTCAGCAGGATCTGAAATTCCTGAGAAATTACAAGTGGAAACTATTTTGAATAGCCTGCCACCGTCATTAGATATGGCAGCCACAACACTTAGGCTTAATGGAACCATTAAACGTGTTATTGACTTGCCAACCCAGTTAGCAATGGAACATGATTTACTAGCTAGGAGATTCAGATGTGAACCTTGTGCAGCAAGAAGAAGCAAATGCAGTTCACCATCACAAGGCACAAGGAACTCATCAGTTTGGATCCATCAAACCTTCCTTCAAAGGACCTGGCCAGCAACGTACTCGCGGTAAGAAAGGACCTCCTAGATCATGCTATATCTATAGGAAGTTCGGCCATTTCAAAGACAACTGTCCACAGGCAAAGAACAAGGGCGGTCCCAACCGCCCAGAACAAGGAGGATCTGGTAAGCGGGAGTTCATCGGCGTCATTGAGTGCAATGTTGTAACTACTGACACTGGTGGCTGGTGGATTGATTCGGGAGCTACCCGACATATTGCAAAGACGAAGGAAGGGATATGCGACTTCAAGGAGCTGAAGAAGGGAGATCAAAGGATTTACATGGGGAACAATACCTATCTAGATGTTGAAGGTATTGGTTCGTACAGATTGGATCTTGGGGACAGCATCATGGTTCTCAAGGAAGTGTTTTATGCACCTGGCATAAGACGTAATCTGATCTCCGTCCCAGCCCTCCTAAAGAAAGGCCTTGAAGTTAGGTTTTACAATAATAGGGTCTCTATTGGGAAAGACAAGAAAGTGTTTTCTATGGGCAACTTTGTACCCGAACATGATTTATTCTGTTTTTCTGTTGTAAAACCTGAAATTTGCAATAAGAGATCTGATTTGCTTTATTCCTCGTGTTTTTTATCTGATTTTGATCTATGGCATATGAGACTAGGACACCTTGGTAATAGAAAGATAGATCAGATAATTAAAATGGATTTATTACCAAATCTGACAGGTGTAAGGAGATTACCCTGTGAACACTGTTTAATAGTAAAAATGACTAGAAAGTCATTTTCTGAAGGTCAGAGGGCAAGTGAACTTTTAGAGTTAGTTCATTCTGACATTTGTGGTCCGCTAAGCGTAAAGACACGTGGTAATAAAGAATATTTTATAACTTTCATAGATAATTATTCTAAGTATACTTTTATGTATATTTTAAACAAAAAATCAGAAGCATTTGAATGTTTTAAAAGATACAAGACAGAAGTAGAAAGGAAACTTGGAAGATATATTAAGGTGTTAAGAACTGATAGAGGTGGAGAATTCAATTCAAAGGAATTTAAAAACTATTGTATTCATTATGACATTAAGAGACATACCACTATCCCTTACACGCCACAACAGAATAGTGTAGCTGAAAGGAAAAATAGAACATTGATGAATGCAGTGAGATGTATGCTGTCACATTCTGGTCTCTCCAAGGATTTTTGGGGAGAAGCAGTATTGACTACGAATTATATTTTGAATAGGATTCTCACAAAATCAGTCGAGTCAACACCATATGAGATTTGGAATGGACACAAACCTGAATTAAGTCACTTAAGAAAATGGGGTTGTGTTGCACATGTTCTCATTCCATATCAAGTTAGAGATAAGCTGGATCTCAAAACCTTAAAGTGTAGATTTAGGCTATTCTGAAAAGTCTAAAGGATATAGGTTCTTCCATGAAGAGAAAAGGGGTCATTGAAAGTAGAGATGCTACTTTTCTAGAAAATCTAGAGGAAAAAGAACAAGTTCAAGAGGCAGTACAACCTTTGCTAGACTTAGATGATGTTCCCAACGATGACCTGGACATAGTGGATGAAGTAAATCATCCAATAATGGAAGATGAGCCCTTAAATAAGAATATGCCTATGGTAAATCAACCAGCTGAACCTGTCCAACCTGTCAACCTTAGTGGTAATAAAAGACTCAGAACAACACCTACATGGATGGATGATTATTATCTGTATTCATGCGAACCATCATGTTTCTCGGTAGACATTGACATAGATGAGCAAGCTGATCCCTTGAATTATGTGGATGCTATGAGCACACATGAATCGGAACAATGGTTGGAAGCCATGAAAAGGGAGCTTGACTCAATAGAGAGAAACAATGTATGGGAGCTATGTGACTTACCAGAAGATAGGAAGTCCATAGGATGTAAATGGGTGTTAAAGAAGAAATATCGGGTTGATGGGTCTATTAATACATTTAAAGCCCGTTTAGTTGCTAAAGGCTTTACTCAGAAGGCAGGTATAGATTATCAGGAGACTTATTCTCCGGTGGCTAAATTTGCTTCAATTAGAATTATCTTAGCGATTGTTGCACATCTTGACTTGGAACTTTTCCAAATGGATGTCAAGACTGCATTCCTCAATGGAGAGTTGAAGGAAGTAATATATATGAATCAACCTGAGGGATTTCAGGTTGAAGGACAGGAAAACAAAGTATATAAATTAAAGAAATCTTTATATGGTTTAAAACAATCATTAGACAGTGATATCTTAAATTTCACAATACTGTTATCCAACTTGGTTTTGTTACAAATAAATTGGATAATTGTGTATATGTCTTGAAGAGTGGAAGCAGTTTTATAATATTATCCTTGTATGTGGATGATATTTTGCTGGCTGGAAATGACATAGAAGTGCTGAACAGAATCAAGTCAGCACTTAGTAGTGAATTTGAGATGAAGGACATGGGAGATGCATCCTATGTTCTTGGTATACAGATCCTTAGGGATAGAAAGTTTAGAATGTTAAGTTTAAACCAAGAAAGGTATTTGCATACGATACTTAGAAGGTTTGGGATGCAGAATTATAATCCTGCTCCAACACCTTTGATTATGGAAAAACGGTTGTGTAAAGAACAATGTCCTGAAGAAGGGCAGAAACCGCTTGGTGTCCCATATGCACAAGCTATTGGAAGCTTGATGTATGCAATGTTGTGTACTAGACCAGACCCAACATATCCGATGAGTTTGGTTAGTAGATATCAAAGTAAGCCTGGTTCAGCACATTGGGAGGCTGTTAAGAGGATTTTGAAGTACCTAAAAGGTACTGTGCACCATAAGTTAGTTTATCAAGCAGACTCGCTTGAGGTTCTTGGTTACTCCGATGCTGATTTCGGAGGAGACAAAGATGACGAGAAGTCCATTTCCGGACATTTGTTCATCTTTGGTGGTGCAGCTGTTTCTTGGGATAGTAAGAAACAGGGATGTGCGGCAAGATACACACAAGAAGCTGAGTACATAGCCTGTAGTATGGCCACTACTCATGCAGTCTGGATAAGACGGTTTCTAAATGACTTGGACCTCAATTTGGTGGATGGACCAATTGAGATATACTGTGATAATCAAGCAGTCATCAGCTTGATCAACAGTGGTGCAAACAGTTCTAAAGGAAAACATGTTGGGATACAATATCATTATATTCGTGATATTGTGGAAAAAGAAGAAGTCAGTGTTACTTATATTCCTACTAGTGACATGATTGTTGATCCCTTGACGAAGGGTATCCCAGCAGATACATTCATCAAACATGTTGGTTTGATGGGACTTAGAAATGTCTAAGTCAAGGAAACTTTCATGTAAAATGAAAGGAGACGATCATGGATAATGGTTGTACTCGGCTTATTCACGTAGAGTGAAAATATGCATATATCTCACGGATGGTGGGAGTATGAAATTACATCTTTGAGTCACATCTCACGGATAGTGGGAGTGTGTGCTTGAAAAGTATTTGGCCATTTCGGCCAAGTGGGAGATGTAAGTGGGTTTGGGCTCATGGGCCAAAATTGTTACGCGGCCTATCAAAGAACTCAACCCGGTTTGTTGGGAATATCCCACATTCTGGGATTTCTTCCGTTGAAGAGAACGAGTCTTATGGAGAGTTGGTTAGAGAGATAATGGGCAGATTTTGGGGACGCAGGTGGAAAGGAAACGCCCATAAATAGGGATGAGTTCTTCTCATCTGAAAATAACAATCTCCATCGGAATCCCAAATAGAATTGCTCTCTTCCCCCCTCAATAACAATTGCAATGATTTAATACATGTAAGTGACAGATAAATTATAACTATAATTGTAGGCTATAAAATGTCGGCACTTAATATACCAAGTCATTTATTTTAGCTAAATTTCACAAACTCGTCTAAATTTCAAAGGATTTTCCAAAAGTAAAAAATAAAAAAAAAACTCATTTTGAACTTTATAAAGAGAGGAAAATCTTCTCAACTTTAAAGATTATGGTAGATCTCCCTGAACTACTTAGAAAATCTCGACAACAATGTTGTTAACGATAGAGTGATAGATTTCAATTGTGACAAATCAAAACTCGTAACGAGAAAAAAATGGAACATTCATGCGAGGGAAACATGACACAGTAACCCTATCATTTTTTTTTTTGACTTTTTACTCTAGCAGCCAATGTAGTTTACGAAATTTTCAACGGTTTCTGATCCCTATTTGGCATTATTTCACGTTTGAGGTCAGCTTAGGAATTCTTTGTCATAAAAAAAAATTTTGATTTTAGGGACATCATTTGATCCGTGTTACTGTGAATTGCACATAAATAGGATTTTGGAATAAGGTCTCGTCCGAGAGAACGGAAAATTGAGCAATCGGACCATTTATCTTCTAGCTAGCATTGGATTCGTGCCTCGCTGTTTGGAAATTGAAGAGTCAGTTTTTTTCCCCCCCTCCCTTTCTCTATTTGACAGAATTCGTTTTCAAGTTAATCACTTGGAGTTCTAGCCAATGATTAATCAAACTTTTCATGAGAATCTCCTTTTACATGTTAGGAGGTGTTCTTTCACAACAAATATGGGATTTCCTTTAAGGGCCTGTTCGTTTGTCTAAAAAAAAGTGGGAAATCAAAGAAATTGAAAACTATTTCTAAGAAGAATTGTTTTGGGAGTGTTTGGTTTGCTAAAAAAAAGGAAATCAAAGAAATGGAGATGAAATGAGATGAGTTGTCACATTATTATTGGATGATGTGAGTGATTTTTTAAGAAAACTAGTTTTGATGTTGTTCGGTTGGCCAAAAAAATAAGGAAATGAATTATAAGAAACCTATTTCCTGTAGTTTTCTTGTTTTCTTGTTTTCTTTTGTTCGGTTCATTCTTAAAAATAAGAAATGAAATGAGATGAGATGAGTTGTCATTGTATTATTGGGTGATGTGAAGAAAGATTAAGAAAAGTGTTTTCATAACTTTTTGGGATGAAATGGAAGAAATGAAATGTTAATGAGATGAGGTGAATTGTTATATTATTTTATTCGATGATGTGAGTGATTTGAAATGATGAAAAGAGATGAGTTGAGTGATGTTTGGATGAAAATAATATTTTATTAGATGTGATGGATGAGTTGTTAGATGAAAATAATATTTTATTAGATGTGGTGGATGAGTGGTTAGATGAAAATAATATTTTATTAGATGATGTGGATGAGTTGTTGGATGAAAATAATATTTTATTGGATGTTGTGGGTGAGTTTTAGGGATGAAAATAGAAGAAATGGATTATTTTGAGATTTCCACCTTTTCTATTTCCATTTCTTGGTTTTTAGGAAATAAACGAACAGGCCCTAAAGATTCTTCAACGGCGTAATTATTAACTACTAGCAGCAAGTCCACGCAAAGGACGGAGGGGAAGTGGGGAACCATGGCACGTGCGATCGGCACAGTTGGCTCAAGGGTTACCCGACTTTGACCTCTCTCTCTCTTTCTTTTTTATTTTCCTTTTTTTCCCCATCGCAACTATTAAAATTTTAAAGAGAAAATACCGCATAACATTCTTCTGAGTATTAGAATAGAAAATAGATATGACATAATGATATTAAGATATTATTCTTACATGCTCAAGTAATAGACATGACGTTTGATTCATAGAGGATAGATGGCACTATACTTTCGGCGACACTTGTTCAAAATCTTAAAAGGAAATAATGCACGATATTCTTTAGATAAAAAAATTTATCACTGTAAATATTCTCTTACCGGTAACTTATTCGCGCATATCGTTTAGCAATATTCCTAACGGACCTAACCCTTTCGATTCCGTGATTAATTTGTTTAGTAGATACGCCGCTTGCTTTCTCTTGTTAGGAGTTCTTCGTTTTGCTCCTTTTCGCCTGTAAATTTATAATTTAAGTTCCAAATATTATGGAAGTTTGGCGTAACGCCCTTGAAGTACTGTGATTAGCATTTGAGTTTGTTTAATTTAATGAACTTCATTGTAATTGATGCTTTTAATTAGTCTCTCTATAGAAATTGTATCTATACTCTTCGAACTACTCCTACGCTATTGTACACAAAAGTGTAGGGTTTTTCCAACTCAGATTGCCATCAAAGTTGATTGGTCATCAAGGACCCTCACAATCTTTTTTAGGAATAAAAAAATAGGATCCTAAAATCTTAGGTGTAGTAGACCGCATGCGAGCTAGCGGTTCTGAGCGGCACCCGGGGAAAATAGGAGGTCAAAATGAACGTTGGCTCCACTTATGTGCGCCTAAGTATCACCACATGCTCGCATGCGAGTGGTCTTGAGATGATCGATCCCTATTCGTTCGGGAGTCATTTGTAAAATATAGTCTAGTTTTCTCTACTCAGTTTATGAGAGAAAGACCTAACAGAACAAGCATTTGGTAGATCAAGAAAACCATTAGGAAGATCATAACTGTACAAAAAATTAACTAATTACTACTTATTAATTAACGATCCAAATTTAAAAACACTGACAAGACTAAATTAGTAAGGAGGGCAAGTTTAAATAAATAGGACGAGAGGATTCTTCTATAAGGGGCTGTTCGTTTCGCAAAAAATTTTGGGAAATCAAAGAATAGGAAATCAAAGAATAGGGTTTCTTGAATTATGGTTGTTTGGTTGGTTAAAAAAAAGGAAATCAAATAATAGGAGATGAGATGAGATGAGTTGTCATCATATTATTGGATGATGTGAGTGATTTTTTAAGAAAACTTGTTTTGATGTTGTTTGGTTGGTTAAAAAAATAAGAAAATGTATTATAAGAAACCTATTTCCTATAATAATTTTTTTCTTGTGTTTGGTTCATTCTTAAAAATAAGAAAATAGATGAGAGGAGATGAGTTGTTTGTATATTATTGGATGATGTGACCCACACTTAAGGAAATCAAATTTTTTTTTTTTGAGGAAATGGGTGGAAATGAAATGTTAATGAGATGAGATGAGTTGTCACCATATTATTGGATGATGTGAATGATTTTTAAATATGAGATGAGATGAGTTGGATGATGTGACCCGTTTCTTGTGTTTGTTATATTTTTAAAAGTAAGAAAGAAGATAAGATGTGATGAGTTGGTGGATAAAAATAATATTTTATTGATAAAAGTGTATAGATTTCTTTTTCTTGGATTGAGTTTTATAGGAATGGAAATGGATAAAAATAATATTTTAATGAAAAAAGTACATTGATTTCCTTTTCTTGGTTTTTAGGAAATCTCCTAACGTCAAACAAACATGCCCTAATGAGAAATCTCATGGTGGGCAGAAAGAGAAACAAACAAAGCTACGGCTCTCGGGCATATTAAGATGCTTCCAATCATCACGCACCTACATGACTTTGATGATATGACATCTGCTCATTGCCATTCACATGGCATGTCAAATTAATGCTCCGAAGATATGGCACCTTCGTGCGGTATGGGTTCCTCCTTTTAGCTCTATGACTTGATGATCAAATCAATCCGAAGAGGCTGTTTAATTTTAAGGAAATTGAGTCTGCTTCTTTTTTTTTTTTTTTTTTTTGCTCTGAAATCCAAATAATTATTGTCTCACTTTACGAGATCGAGGTAAGAAATAGAATATCTGTTTGTTGGTCCTGTTCAGTGTTGCTAGCTGTGAGTGACTCACACTCGCTTACAATATTAGGTAGTGAAGCACGTGTTGTGCGCAGCGGAATTCGAAACACACGAAAAAGTACGAACAAGAACGAGATAGATCATAACCAATAAGTAAAACATAATCACCACAACAAGACAAACTAATTTTACGTTGTTTGGCAAGTTGCTTATGTCCACGGGGTAAGGAGGGGAGAGCTTTTACTATTAGAGATAAAGAGAATACAAATAGGATTTTCAATCTCACCAAAAACCCTTAAACAATGCTCTCAAAATCTCCCACAAAATCTCCCTCAAAGGATGCATAATTCTCTCTCAAAAGCTGCTCAAAGTCATCCTTGATTAACCCCAATAATCATGATTAGGGTTATATATCAACACAAAACAAAACGGGTCAGGAAATCAAAACCTGACTCTGACCCGACTAGCGGTCGACCGCCGAATTCGTCGCGATCGACCGCCCAAGAATCGACAGAAAACAAATCGATTACAGGGTCTCTGCGGTCGACCGCTACGGTCGACCGAACCCAATTCCAGAATCTACCTTCGACCTGTGCACGTTTCCGATCGACCGCAACTGTCTCACGGTCGACCAGCAATCACCCAAACTATTATCCGCATATGTTTTCCTAAACTTTTCAACTGTGTTGCCAATTCTACAGCAGAGTCATTCTTCAAAGACGAGAAGAGGTTTAAAATAGTTGAGAAATTACTACTTTATCATAATCATTAACTATTTCAGAGATAGTCATGATCCTTCTTTATTTTTTGAGGTAAAAGTAAAGCAAAGCACCAATGTATATTAAAGATCGAAACATACAAAGCAATCGATAGGAGAACAAAATTTCTAAGCCTATAGAAGACCTTACGTCAAGAAGAGTTCTGTGAGGGTGAGGAAAGTAGATAGTCGCCACTCATCACAAGCACAAAAACAACCTATTAACAATCCACTAAATAGAAAACCACAAAGAAATTAGACTTCTCCTGCAGCCCCTAGGCAACAAAAGAAGGTATTACTAACAAATTACAGAGATCAAGATGATAATAATAATAATAATAGAAGCTAACTTAAGTACTCGGTATCATCGGACTACTACGCCATCCTCGAGCCACTATCCCTTGCCTCTCCCTCCTCATTTCCATCAATCCTCTTCTAGGGGAGTGGAAAGTGAAGATCATCCAAATTAAAGAAAATTTAGCTTCACTACTAATGTTTACTTAATAGAGAGAAACGTCCAGAGATGAAGAAAATGAAGAATATAAGCAACAAGGTCAGCTGTTGTGAAGTTCTTCTTGTTGAAAACTTCGGCATTTCTTTATATCCAAAGACAACAAAAAATGTAGGGAAAATAATCTTCCAAAGCAACTTAGACTCACTGTTGGGAATGAATTCACCCTTGGATTGAATCGGTTCTCCAAATTATAGATATTCATATGGTGGTGGAAAAAGCCCAACATATAGAGAAGTAAATGGCATTTAAAAAACTAACTTGGATGCTCTCTATTATTACAAAAAAGAAAGTAGTGCAGGGACCACTGTTTTTAATTACAACCGGTAATTATTTAGTGGATGATTGTGATATTATAAATTTAGTACTCAACATACCACCATGTTTTGCACGCATTCCAAATAAAAATCATAACCATCCATTAGATAATCAATGGTTATGATAACGTAGTGGTTGCTCTACTATTCTTTTTATACTAGATAAGATCAGACCTCTTAAAAAACAAGGGATGATCGGATGTGATTTGTAAAGTGCATATTTTATAAGCTTGTTAAGAAGAAATGATAAGCAAGGAAACATCCAAAACATTGTCAATTAAAATGAGGTGAGCTACCTTGTTTTAGTTAATTTCTTAATTATTATTTCATTTCATTTCATAATGGAGTGTTGTCAATCAAATTGAGATCAAATTAATTTACGGATTTAAAATGAACTTATGTGCCAGCCGATGAAATCAAATGGGGTATTGGCTTTTGTGTATATATGGACTTCTAAAGGCTAAAGATCTGTTTGAGATTGACTGGCTGATTCTGATCGCATAATTAGAGACACAATAAACGAGTTGTCATTGTCGTTAGGAATCCAATTACGTATTGAAATTGTAGTAGGCATGATTGGGGCGTGGCAAAAAGCATTCTGTGCGTGCGTGTGTGCGTGTTACAGAGTATTTACTATTTACTAAGAAGATGGCAACGCAAATATTATAAAGAGAAGAAAAACAATAAGGAAGAAAAAGGTTCATTCTATTTTTTTCACAGGCAGTTTAGGAGGTCTTTGGTGATTGCACCAATACAAAATATTGGCGAAGAAGCTATGATCATCAGTGCAGCAATTAGATTGTTGTAATAGGACTATTTCTTTATCAATAATAAGAGGAAAATCTATAGATTAGAAAAGAGAGAAACATCTAGTATTCACTCAATTGAGATATTAATCCAACGAACACATTTCTATTTATTAAATAAGGTTAGCCTAGGAACAAAATTAAAAAATAGTAGGAAACTAGTCAAACACAACCAAATTAAAAACCTATTCCACCACGATTATAAGACTTCTCCTGTTCTCTCGCGCTCGGATATTTCTATGGAGGAAAAAATTATTGGATTTGGGTGTAGTCCAAACCTACCTACAGGCGACGAGCTCGAAGTCGAGGTGGCGTAGTCGAAGCTTCAGGCGAGGTCCGGGCGAAGCCTCAGGCGAGCTCAAGTCGAGCTCCTTCAGGCGAGGTTGAGGCGGATGAGATCGAGCTCCAGGCAGGGTTAGGCGAGCTCGAGGCCATTGCAGGCGAGTTTGGGGCGATGCAGGCGAGCTCGACGATGGTAAAGCAAGCGAGGTCGACGCAAGATCCGAGCGAGCTCGAGGCGGCTTGCTACAAGCGAGGTCGAGACAACCGCAGGTGAGGTCGAGGGCGCGCATGGCTGGCGACAGCCTGTCACTAGGGTTTCCCTATAAAAGGGAAACCCTGAGCACGACATTCGTTGCTTCTCTTCTTCCTTCTCGCGATTTCTCAAGTTCCTGGCGGCAGTGATTTTTCTTTCTGCCCCTTTTTCCTTTTTTTCTCCAGCGCTCTGAGATTTTGAGGAGAGATTTATGGAGGGGAAATTAAAGAGGAATTGTTCAATGTATCTACAGTAACAGTTTATAGTTATTGAGATATCTCAAGTTTGAGATCTGCTCTTGTATTGTAATTTCTTTGATTAATAAAAATTTAATTGTGTGGCTCTCGAAGACGTAGGTTAGTTTGCAGAAGCTCGTAAATCTTGGTATACTTTTCTCTATATTACGTTTCTTGCTATTTTAGGAGTTTAGCGTAGCCCTTGGGTATTACCCAACAACTAATATCAGAGCCTGAAACGATCTAGATGAAGTCAGATTCAAGTGAGAGTCATGACCGCAGATGAAGGAAATGTGAGATTAGAGAAGTTTGATGGATCAGATTTTAGATTTTGAAAGATGCAGATAGAGTATTATCTGTACCAAAAGAATCTGTATCAACCCCTTTCGGGGAAGAAGCCGGAGGGTATGAAGGAAGAAGATTGGAATCTTCTAGACAGAAAGACCCTTAGGGTTATTCGTTTGACGTTAACCCATAATGTTGCTTTTAACATTGCAAAGGAAAAGACCACGATGGGTCTTATGGAAGCACTCTCAAATATGTATGAGAATCCATCAGCCTTAAACAAAGTTCATTTAATGAGGTAGTTATTCAATCTGCGAATGACGGAAGGTGCATCAATAGCACATCATCTCAATGAACTCAATACAGTCACAACCCAATTGAGTTCAGTTGATATTGAGTTTGATGAAGAATACGAGCGTTGATCCTTTCATCTTTCCTATCAGAAAGCTGGAATGTTACAGTCACAGTTGTGAGTAGCTCGTCGGGAAGCAACAAGTTGAAGTTCGATGACGTTCGTGATCTGGTTCTCAGTGAGAAGATCTGACGGAGAGAGTCAGGTGAAGCTATAACCTCTTCAGTATTACATACAGAGTTGAGAGGTATAAATTCAACCAAAGGAAATAGATTAGAGGACATGAGGTCCAAATCCAGGAATCCCAGTAGCTCGAAGGCTATCGAATGTTGGAAGTGCGAAAAAACCGGGCACTACAAGAATCATTGCAAGAGTGCACACAAGGAGTGAGAGGCAAAGGCAGATGCAAATATTGCTTCCACCTCAGGAGGAGATGATGCATTGATATGCTCTTTGGAGAGCAAGGAGGAGTCTTGGGTGTTGGACTCTGGAGTATCATTCCATGCTACTTCTCAAAAAGAATTCTTCAAGAAGTATCTCCCCAGAAACATTGGAAATGTATACCTTGGTGATGATCAACCATGTGCTACTATTGACAAAGGTATAGTGAAGATTAAGTTAAATGGGTCAGTATGAGAGCTGAAGGATGTCAGACATATTCCCGACTTAAAAAAGAACTTAATCTCAGTAAGCCAGCTGCCTAGTGAAGGCTACACTACGACTTTCCGTGGTGATGATTGGAGGATTTCAAAAGGCGTAATGATAATTACCCAATCTAGGAAGAATGATACCATGTATATGACAGTAGATGCACGTTGTTTGATCTTAATTACAGCAGACAATGAGACTTCAAAGCTGTGGCACCAAAGACTCGGTCATATGAGTGAAAAGGGGATGAAGATTATGCACACAAAGGGAAAACTCCCAGGTTTACAATCAATAGAGATTGATATGTGTGAAGAATGTATACTTGAAAAGTAAAAGAGAGCCAGCTTTCAGAAAGTGGCAGAACCCCTAGGAAAGAGAAGCTAGAGCTCTTTCACTCAGATGTTTGGAGATCAACCATTGCCGCGTCTATTGATGGAAAACACTACTTCGTGAGTATGAAGACACCAGATTTAAGAAGTTCTACTATGAGCAAGGGATCAGAATGGAGAGAACCATGCCCGGCATGCCTCAGCACAATGATGTAGCTGAACGGATGAACAAAACATTGATAGAGAGAGTCAGAAGCATTCGGATACAGTCTAGTCTACCGAAGTAGTTCTAGGCAGAAGCAGTCAACACAGCAGTTTACTTGATCAACCGAGGTCCATCGGTTCCATTGGAACACAGAATACAAGAGGAGGTATGGTGCAGAAAGGAGGTAAAACTCTCACATCTTAAAGTTTTCGATTGTGTAGCTTATGTGCATATTAGTGATCAAGGTAGAAATAAAATTGATCCCAAGTCTAAGAAATGCACATTCATCGGGTATGGTGAAGATGAGTTCGGCTACCTCATTTGGGACAACGAAAACAAAAAGGTGATCAGGAGGTATGGTGCGGAAAGGAGGTAAAACTCTCACATCTTAAAGTTTTCGGTTGTATAGCTTATTGCATATTAGTGATCAAGGCAGAAATAAGCTTGACCCTAAGTCCAAGAAATACACATTCATCGGGTATGGTGAAGATGAGTTCGGCTACCATATTTGGGATAATGAAAACAAGAAGGTCATCAGGAGTAGAGTTGTGATATTCAATGAGAAGGTGATGTATAAGTGTTTGCGTCGAAAGTTGCTGTATTCATTGCTGCATTCATTACAACT
>BQKN01067589.1:340278-372818 GCA_022839385.1 Asparagus kiusianus | reverse complement strand
ATGCTCCTTCTATTATTATCAGCATCTTAAAACGTTGATACGTCAATAACCAAAAATGAGCATACAATCATCTGTAGTATCCAACATAAATATGAAACAAGCCACAAAACAAGAAGCATTATTCTATTCAATGGTTATTGGCTTGTCAGTGAGACAACAGTGTGCAACAGAGAACAAAATGTTAAGTCAAGCAACCAGGTCGGTATTGACACCACAAGGAGCTCCAGATAGAATTGTTAACCTGAACTGGAGAATTTTTTATACTTTGCTGAAAAAGAGTTCCATACAGACCGTCCAATAAAGCTTCTATAAGTGAGCATTATTAGAAATCAACTGAAAAACCTATAACTAAACACCAAAAGCATAGCCCACGGAGAAAATCTTTCAAACCTCTAAAAAAGTGAACATATGCAATAAGCTGAAGGTGCTTTCACTTGTTCACACATGCCAGCCTGCACAACTTGTGAAAACAAACAATTAATTTCATTTGTCCTCCCCCACCATTATAAGACTTACTCCGAATCCATACCACCTGTACAACTGCTCACTACTCCAATACTAAGTCAGTGCACAAGACAATAAAGGATGAGTATATGCATAAAAGTTAGTAGATCACCGAGATGGGTATGAAAAGACAGGCTGCAGTCTAAAAGAGTTACCCGACAAATAAAACTAACGTTTCATACAAAAATCTGATACACACACACACACACACACACACACACACATATATATATATAATATGTATGTGTGTGTGTGTACATACATAAATATACAATCATGCCTATAAGGAAAAAGATAAACTGGCATTAAAATCTGAACAGTTTACAGAATGTAACTATATACAGAGGGCATCACTTAATTACCGTATAATTCATCTTCCTGAGAACTTACTTGTTTGAAAAATCCATAAACCAATGCAACTGTCCACATTGTATTTTGGAGATGACTCCGAATGCCTCGTGTCAAATACTCATTCCAGACAAACATTGTTTCATATACTTGCCCGGTGTCCCCATTGCATAAGTTCTTCTGGAGACTACACATAATGTGGTATGAGTAGCTGAAGAAGAAGTCCTTTGTAAGATCCACTGTGCATAGGAGCTTCTTGTATCTATACCACCAAGGAAAAAGAGAAGTATGTGAACTTATTGAGGAAATGCCTGAAGCAAAGGAAAAACTTCGTCAAAAGGAAAATAATATGATAAATGAATCAATAGTTTTCCTGCAAAAAAGAAAGAAGAAACCTGAGATTTTTATCTTTGACTTTGTATCAAATGAACATTTTATAACAACCTCAAAACTGCATAAAGCTTGCCTCGGTACAAAAGAAGTAACCGATCTGGCATTTATGCTCCAAAGAACTGTATCAACTAAAAATAAATATAGATGCTTTCAACTAAAAAGAGCCAAGGACATGTGATACTTACAAACTCTTGGTTCTCATTAAAAAAAAGAGCCAAGGACATGTGATACTTACAAACTCTTGGCTCATTAAAAACGCATCTAGTGCTACCATTGATAAATGATAACACATCTACCGCTAACAAAAGGCTGCCAAAACACTCTAGCATGATAGAAAATCAACAATTGGCTAGTGAAAGGATTGTACATAAATAAAACTCTAAGTAACTTATTCACTCATGCACCAAGAGAAGCATCAAGATGTTGAACAATTTTAATTAGCTCATATGTTCATATCAGCTGTTTGAGAAGTATAGCACACACCGGGAGAAATATCTATGCTGCAACGCTTTCTCCATCCAGAGAATAAGAAACAATATGGTCTCCACTAAAAGTACCATTAACATTACACTTTTATTTACATGCAGAATGGACAAAAGACCTGTTCTCATCCTTAGAATATGTCGTATTGGGTCGTATTGTAGGATTTGGGAGAGCAATCATTTTGCTTTTGGAGACAGCGTACACAGTATGGCCGCATATTACACCAATTTTCCTTCTCTCCGTAATGAGCAGCATGTAATAAGGTCCCAGGAACTTAACAAACCCTGAAAAGGAGAACTTGTCAACATTTATTGTAATATTTGGTTATATATTTGCAACTGACACCATACTACCAAGGCATTTCAGGAGAAGAACTGAAGTGAAACTTACCTGCAATTCCGTAGCACTTTGTGACAAATTTTAGCCCACCATTTAACCTATTTCCTTCATGTATTCTCTTCAACAAATCAAAACAATCACTTTCCGTGTAGTTGGTTGAATCTTCAAAAATGTTAAATTCTGAAGGTTCAACCCTATCAATCTTTAGCACTCTAAACACTGTTCTACTCTTGTCTCTTCCAATCATATAAAAGTTCTGCACACAATATGCAGCGTAATTACTCATAAGTTGGCTTTAACAGACAAACACAAATACAGTTTCTTGAATTTGAAATACAAAAGAGAAAAAAAATCATCTTTTGAAAGGAAAAAAACATATAAGTATTTTTTACCAAAAGGGAAAGATAATTTTTGAAATAAGTTTCTCTTTTTCACAAATAAATTATATAAGAAATAAGAATTTTTAGGAAGAACATTTCTTTTAAAAATCAGAAACAAGGACAGACAAAGAGACAAACACTAATAATTAGTCTCCCATAAGTTCAGAAGATGAGAAACAGGTTAAGAGAGGGAAAAAAAGGGTACAAAAGACAAAAAAGGAGCCTAATTAGACGGAAAAAAAAGGACTTTAAACAGAAAAACCTATAAAAGTACCTTTTCACTACTAATTAAAGATCCAACAATAAGAAAAAGGACACAAAGGAACAAGCCCTAATAATTATCCAATGATCACTTCACACAAACTGAAACAACACAAAAGAACAAAATTAACTCCAAAAGGTTCAACTTTAATCACCGATCGAGTCTCATAGAGCCTAAATTTCTGCAGGTACAAGCTCCTATCCCCGAGCTCTCGATCTCCCTCCATTAGATCCGATCCAAACCTCGCTCCCGAGCTTAACGGGCTCGGGTCCAGCAGATCAACAGCGCATCCGAAACCCACGGATCACTTCACAAGCAGCCTCCGAAACCCTAGATCCCCATTCGGCTGCTTCAAATATAGCATCCTAATTTATCGCTCGGCTCCCTGTATTAATGAGCTGACCTCTCTAAATAAGGAAATTTGATGAATTACTGGGAAAATTAAAGAGGCAAGATTGGGAAAATTTAAGGCTAGGGTTAGGTTTTTCGTGTTGGGAGAAATAATGATAGATGAAGAGATTGGAAGAAGGAATTAAAGCCACAGCTTTGGAGCGACGACTTGTGATCCACAAAAAACCTAGAGGGGTAGAGAGTGGGAGAAGACGGCCATTATTAAAAATTATATAAGAAAATGACTTCACTGTTTTTTATGCGTTTGAGTCCTAGTATAAAAAAATTAATTTTGTGAAGTTTTACAGTTTACACAATTTTGGTGAATATTACATCCTATAAAGGTTATTAAAGGTACTTTTGTCTCCTTTACTATTAGTATTATTGTATATTTTTGGCCCTAACATTAATTTTTTTTTCTTTTTTATCTAAGCAAGAAGACATTAGAGTCTTAAATGTTGTATATATCTCACATGTTTAAAATGGTGATTCAGTATAAATTTTTTATGCCCGATGGTAATGCATAGAAAATTTTGATCATAATTTATTTACATATAAAAGGTACTATTTCATATATTTACTTCCAACAAAAAAAAAGATTGTTTACGCTTGATATTATACTAAGAACCATAGGAATACTAATTCTTAACTAGTAATGATAATTAATACTTGACATGTCATGTCATGAGAAGTAAGAAATAACTTGAATATATTGCTCACAGTGTGATATAATTAAGGGGTCTATGCTTTCTTAAAGATGCAAAGATTTACTTGAAGATAATATTTTTGAATAATTACCTCAAAAAAGTTCAAATTAATGTGCATTTTTTAGTTGTTTTATTGAATACTGAAGATTAATTTGTGTTTCTTGATATATTTAATTTTTTTATTATTTATTTATTTATTTAATTGAGAGAAGATATCTTAGCTATATTTACCTTTAGAAATTGGATGGGAAACTAACCGTGTTTTCTTATATTTAATAACATGCTTTTCTATCATAATACTTGATTGTCCTCACACGTATGCTGCTTGTCAATAATCATATGATTAGCATTTTGCAAGTATGATTGTTTATACGCTTACTTTTCTTCCTTGAATGAACATGTCCATTTTTTTCAACAATAATTCACTCTAAATAGATCTAAAGATGGTGGGGGCAGATTGTCACTATCAATTTATAAATTAAAGTACAAAAATACAAATTCCTCAGAAAGACCAAAATTTTAGTTTTCCTCTGTTATACTATTATTTTTTCCCTCGCCGTCTCCTATTTAACACGCGGCTAATGTGGTTTTGTGCAAGTTTACGCGAAAAAGACACTGCTACAGTGTAATTACCGCGCTCCAACGGTCAAAAGACGCGGCAAATTTGAATATACATGTTACTGGTCTTGGGAGAAGATTGCTAAAAGTGGGATGGCTTTTCTGGAAAAAAAAGTACTTACGAAGGAGCAACGCGCTAATACCTAAGTAGCTTTTCAAATTAATGAATGCGAATAAATCCTGTCCTAAAGGAATAATATTAAGAGCATTTTCCATGCTACCTTTCCGTTCATTCCCCCCCCACCCCCCACCCAAAACCAAGAAAAATATATTTGGTATGAAATAAAGGTATTTAAGCCTTAGTTGGCAATGAAATAATGGCATATTAAATGTTTTTAATAGCTGCATTTATTTCCATATCATATAAAATTTGGTGCTATATATATTAGCTGCTTTTTCATTCTTTTTTAGTGAAAAACAGCAAACTTAGAAAATTAGGATGGGTATAACATATTATTCATTGTTGATCGTGTCGGTAATGACGGAAAGATGAGGAGCTGTTTATGTTAATTATGTTGTTTTTCTTGTGGTGTTGAAGATCTCGGAGGATCCACGACCAACAGAGGAAGTACGCTCAATTTTCTAGTAAACTCTCGATTGGCTTTTCATTTAAATCAACACGTGACAAATGCGTCTTAGTAGTATGACCTGTTGTGCGCGTGCGGAAGCCACAAACCAAAATACGTGCTTCGAGAAGCCAAATTAAACTAACGACGAGGGAAGGTCAAACCAACCAAATTAATGCTACAAACACAAACAAATGATTTTAATGTGGTTCGGCAAGTTGCTTACGTCCACGGGGCAAGAAGAGGATGTGGTTTTTACTAATAGAGAAGAAGAGTACAAACTGAGATTACAAATCGCTCGAAGGAACCAACTAATCTCATCACAAATTTATTAATCTCTTCAAATAAAACCCTAAACAAATAGCTCAGAAAATACATCTTTTCTATGCTCCAAATATCCCTTAAACAAGCCTTAAGAAACCCTAAAACGTATTTGTATTTATATCAAACACCAAAACCTAACCAGAACAGGAAATCAAAATCAGGCCCATACTCGACTCACGGTCGACCGTCGAACCTATCGAGGTCAACCAGATCCAACGACCAAACATAAAATCCATTACAGGGTCTCGCGGTCGACCGTCGCGCCACACGCGATCGACCGCCAAAAGGCTGAAAGCACCCTAATGCCACTAGAAAAGAACCCTAGAGGGGGGTGAATAGGGTTTATGCTAATCTAATCTAATTTACGCCAAATTAAAAACTAATTAACAAATATATCCTAGCAAATGAGATATGAACAATATATGTGCAAGGATATACAAGTTAACATAAGGGTGAACAAACTAAACTAGATAGTGGACAATATAAACAATGAGCAATTGACTAAGACAATATGAATAATAAGCATGAAAGTAAAAAGTGCGCAAATGCAATCACAAACAAATGATATGTTCACGGAGTTCGGTCCCCACGACCTACGTCTCCGCTCCTCATCTCGAAGAGATCTCCACTATCACAACCGGGTTTTCTACGCTCACCCGAATAACGTTTACATCTCACACTCGGGTTTCTAGTTCACCGAAAACTTTACAATCACTCACAATATAGACACACTACCTATACCACCTCAAGTATTGGTCTCTAGCCTATGTCTCCCTCAAATGTTAGGAATTACAACCTCTCTCTAGGCATTACCATCTACCCCACTCCTCTTGGGACGACCCCGTCTCTCACACCACACACTCCTCTTGGTATACTAGTGTAATACAAAGTGAACCTCACAATAATAACTCTCAACAAATGATTGTTCTCTAAAAAATAGGAGAACTCAATTAAGCACAACTCAATGTTACAATCTCTCACAATCCAAAATATACAATCTATGTAAATACTAAAAGCTCAAGTGGATGGGTGTAACAAAGAGATTTGATAAAACAAAATCAAACTAAACTCAATTTAAATCTAGCTTATAAAAATTATGAACAAATTAATAAATAGCTAGAAATAGAGTTTAGGAAAACTTCTCTATGATAACAAGAGGGAGCGAGAAGAGTTGAATGCTCAAACACCAATGGATGATCTCCACTTGCTCTTGTGACATTCTCTTCCCAAACCGAAACTAGAAAAATGCTTAAAAAATTTTTAAACAAACTTAACCCAAATTTTAAACCCTTGTTAAACTTTCTTAAAACATTCTCTTAAGTTAATAAAACTGAGGATATGTGTGGGTATTTATAGGAACTCCAAAGCCAAGAGAAAACAAGGTAAAAAGACCAAAATACCAAAACCGGAACAGGCTGAAAAAAACTAGCTGTTACAGCATCAGTCAACTGATGGTTTCCATCAGTCGACTGATGAGCTGACCGTTAGAGACATTTTCTAGCTCATCAGTCGACTGACAACCTTTATCAGTCGACTGATGGATCATCAGTCGATTAGTCAATCGACCAAAATAAAACAGAATTTTTTGTTATTCTAGGTGTTTTCTTTAGTCGACTGAACACAGTCATCAGTCGACTGTTATAGTCATCAGTCGACTGATAACACTGTATCAACCTGATTTGAATAGTAAAACTGATTTTTAAAGTACCTTTAAAAATAGCAAATAAATTCCAAAAAATATAAAACTTTAGTAAATCATTATAAACATATAAATGAACATGTTACAAAAGGAATTTTTGGAATTGCACTTCTCAATAGTGAAAACTTATCATTTTTCAAAACTAGTCCAAAACATAAAAAAAATACAAAACACATGTTTTTGATATTTTAGCTAAATCATGTTTTGAAACTTCTTGTATGGCTTTATAGACTTTGTAAAAAGTATAAACTTATAGTTTTTAAGTCTATTAACCAAATACATAATATTTTTCCAAATACATTAGAATATGAAACATGAAAGTGCATATGAATATAACTATTGTTTCATATCTATATAGCTAAACCAAAACATATATGTATATATATATATATATATATATATATATATATATATATAACTATATATATATACAAAAATCAAAACGTGTATGTGTATATATAATTGAGCTTAAAGTACTAACATACATAATATAAAAACCTAAACTAAATTACCTAAGCTTGTGATTTTAAACGAAGCTCTATCTTGGTAAACTTTGGGATGAAGCTTGAACTTGGATCTTTAACTTGAATTGCATGGCTTCATTCTACATTCTACCAACCTCCATTGGATATGATCATGAAAGCTTGATTCCATCTATCCTCCAACTTATTTTTTGCCTAGAATAAATACAAAACACAAACACTAGACAAACAACATTAGTTGTAAATTGTTTGTTAATCATCATCAAAACAAAAGGACCCAACAAAGTCCAAAGACTTCCCTGTGTTCGTGCACGTTCGCGGTCGACCGTCGCACCACTAGCAGTCGACCGTGCAGCACCCAAAATTAGTCCTTCACCTTTTTGCCTGAACTTCTTCGCCGTTGTTCCCAATTCTAAATGACCATGTTTTTACAGCCTCTTAATTTCAAGGGGTTGGTTCTGCTTTAGTCCAGTATCAATCAAACATTGTAATGCTGTAGACAGGGATTAGCTTCGCAATATCGGTATCATTGGCCATGTTACTTGCTTGCAACTGAGAAGATGGACAGTCCTAACTATGATAAATAGAGAGTTGCCATAACTCACCCCTAAAACTACAATATTTAATTAAATTTTTAAGCAAATGATCTATAGCTTAACCCATCATCTAAATGAACTCTCATAATATAGAGAAATTAGAGCTTATATATAAAGTGATATTGACTAGTTAAAAGTTGATGAAATAAAATAGGGGTTTTTGTTTTTAGGCCCAAAAGTTTACACTAGTTTATCTGTAAACGCAACTAATTTATTTTGCTTCATTGAATCACTTATTTTTATGTATTTATCTCTAGACCACACTTACAAAATACAATACATACATATGTAGGCCCCCTTATTTTTTTTAAAAATCCAATTGTATCATTGCCCAACCCCCCAGTTCTTGTGTTCTTTCTCTTCCTCTCCTTCACATTACATTAAATGGGATGTTAGACGCGGGAGAGAAAGAAACGGTAGGAATTTCACCCCCTTCCTTGTTTCTTGCTCTCCCCTACCCCCCCCCCACCCATTCCTCAATTAATTTTATTCTCTCTTCCATTGCTCTCTTTTTTTCATTCTTCTACTCTTATGAAGCCATCAATTAATTCTCAACTACTCTTATGAATCCATCAATTAATTATCAACCTCGTTAATGCTTAGAGTGTGGTTGCTTGATTTTGTTGGAGATTCATTACTTTATTAGTAATTTAAGATATAATTTTTTCTTTTACTCGACTACTTAATTTATACATTAATTTCCCATACTATTCATTAAAATTACATCACATTATTATTCACGAATCCATGAAAATTATTTCATATTTTACAATTAGTTAAATTTGATTTTAGTTGACTATATTTAATAAATTTTGCACAAATTTGTTTGTTTTGGTGACAAACATAAATAGATGAAACATGGTAATGTGCATTGATGGATTTTAGAGGAAATATTTATTTTTTTAAATTGAATGTCATTGGGAGTTACAATGGTTTGGCAGTTGCGATGCCAAGTTTAATTACTTGTAGTGTAAACACGATGAGCTTGACTTGCACAGTTCCACACATACAAGAAGTTTATGTAAATGTATGTGATGATGATGTAGTGTCGATAATGTTCAATATACATTAAAAATTGCAAGGAGAATGTAATTATTATGAATGTTGAGATGAATCGAGATGTATTATTTGGGCAACAATATAATACTTCTCTACAAGGTAACTTACACTTTTGACATACTTTTATTTTTTACCGTCAATTCTAAGATTCTAACTTTCTTTAACACTTATAGAATTTTCTATGTAGAACTCCCTACATCCCTCTCTTATTGAAGAACATACTTCTTCTTCACAGAATCTTTCCTCTTCACAAAACATGTCTCATTAACTTAGGAGCTCTAGTATGATTCCTCTTGCATGCCACAGTACAATTAGAAGTGTTGGTAAAGAATTTGATGATGTTGAGCATTGTCGGTGGAGTTTAAGCAATTAATCTAGTGCACAAGGTTTTAACTTTATATTTGTAAAAATGAATGCAAATAGTGACAGTAAAATGCAATGTAGTAAACTGTGAATAGATGGCTCATTATACCCGTCGTAGAGATAGTGATCGATTCTATATAAAAGAAATTCGTTGTTCTCATAGTTGTTTGGAAGGGGGCAAAGGAGAGGAAGGATGTAGACATGCATCTCATAAGTGGAATCTGGAATGTCAATCTCCTCAAATCCATTTTGAATGAACAACCCACTTATCGCTCAACTGATTTTCAGAAGAACCTTTCAATGGAATTTCTTTTGGACATCCCTTATCATGAAATTTCACGAGGAAAAAGAGCTCGCTCAATGTGAATTATATAGTGATACTAAATATTCATATGACTAACTCTGATGGTATAAGGACAAAGTTATGGAAACTAATATGGGATCAATCGTTTACTTGGAGCATGAAGATGGAAGATTTACAAGAGTATTTGTGTCTTATTATGCTTGTTGGAAGATGTTTTATGGAGGGATGCAGGTCCAATGTTTTTCTTCGGTGGTACACAACTTTTTGATAGGTATAGTAAAGATCAATTTAATCAAAACTTAAATTGATATACCATTCTTTAGAATAACATATTATACTGTCATAAAATATGTTATTCTTTCAATCTTAGCTCATCTTTTGTATAGGTATAAAGGAACCTTACTTGCCGCAACTGTTCTAAATGAAGATAGGAGAATATTTCCTATAGTAATTTACATATGCGGGATGGAGAATGAGGGTAATTGTGAATGGTTTTTAGAATGCATTCAAGACATTCTCTTCAATGATGAAGATTCATACACTCCAGATGATGAGCTGGTTTTAATCTCTGATAGGGACAAATGACTTTAAAATTCTATGAAAAAATGCTTTCCATGGTCACATCACTCTTTTTACACTCTTATTAAATTCATCATATTTTGGCTAATTTTAAGAATAACTTGTCAAAGAAAGAAATTACACCACCTTTACAAGATGAATGTGTGCAAATTATGATGAGAGCTGCTTATAAATATACTTCTTATAACAATGTATGCAATGAGCTACGGAACAAATCAGAGATTGTCTATAATGAAATGTTGAGGATGTGTCCAAATATTGGGCTAATTACTGCTTTCATGGGAAGAAGTCTACAATTTTAATTTATGAAAACTTTATATATAAATCACTTAAATATATGTACCTCAATACTTACTATTTATTGTAATGCATATATATATGGATGATTGACATCAAGTGATACATAGTGGCGGGCTAGGTAGACACTTTGGGTGAGACACGACTGTTTTGAGTCTTGAAGAGAGATACTATTGGCCAAGTTTGAGGAAGGATGTGGCAACACTTGTGAGGAGCTGTCAAGTGTGCCAAGTTGCAAAGGGACAAGTGCAGAATAATGGTTTGTATACTCATCTACCTGTGCCCAAGAATATATGGGAAGATTTGAGTATGGATTTTGTGTTGGGACTTCCCCAAACACAAAGAGGCATGGATTCAGTTTTTGTGGTAGTGGATCGTTTTTCTAAGATGTCTCACTTCATCCCGTACCGTAATACTTTGGATGCACCACATGTAGCACGACTATTCTTTCAAGAAGTGGTTCGGCTACATGGAGTTCCTAGTTCGATTGTTTCGGATAGGGATACTAGGTTCTTGGCGAGTTTTTGAACTACTTTATGGCGACACTTTGATATTTCATTGAAGTATTCTAGTACAGCACACCCTCAAATGGATGGACAAACAGAAATGGTCAATCGAACCTTGGGAAATTTGATTCGATGTATATGTGGAGAGAAGCCAAAGATGTGGGATCAAGCTATCCCTCAAGCTGAATTCGACTACAACTTGATTGTTCATAGTTTCACATGCATGTCTCCTTTTTCCATTGTTTACAGGAAGACACCTCGACATCTCCAAGATTTATTGAAGTTGCCGACAAGTAGCAAGGTCAGGGAGGCAGCAAGTTCGTTGGCCAAGAATGTTATCAATATACAGGAAGAAGTATAATGACCATGAATTTTCGTTATTAGTTAAAATAATTTTTTGGTATTTTAAAATATTTAACTATTATTTTTTAAAAGAGTATTTGTATTTTTCTTGATTTCCTAGAATTTTCTACGATTTAAAAGTTTAAATTTTATATTTATTTAAATAATTTTGATATTTATAAATTAACTTAGTGTAGTAAAAACTTTTGAATTAATCTGTTGTTCTATTATTACTATTACGTATTATTTTGTATAATCTGTTGTGTGATTATTATTACTATTACGTATTATTTTGTATAATCAGTTGTGTTAATGTTACTAGTACGTATTGTTTTGTAAATAATTTTTTCATAATTATTTAATTTAATACTTAATTAATTATTAATTATATTTAAAAATTTCGTTAAATACTCTAACCCTAACCCTATAAATAATCCTTTTCTTTTTTTCACCCCGCAACCTCTCCTATTCACGCTCTCCTCTTCTTCTCTCTCCTCTCTCGTTCTCTCTCCCTCTGTTTCTCCCTCAACCACCGAACCCACTCCCTGACCTCCTCTCTCCCCCGCTGAGTACTAACCCCACAGCTCTCTCTCTCTCCCACATCGTTGCCCACCTTAGCCCTACATGCCGCTCCTCCCAGCCCCTACGATGTCAGTCGCCCTTCTCCTTCATCACCACTTGCATCCCTCCTTCACTCCGCTTCCCCCTCCATCCGACAGCCTAAGCCCACAACCAGCGACGCCACCGAGCTCCACAATAAGCCTCCAACCCTGACCAAATCGCCATCACCGCCTCGAGCATCGAGCTCCACTCCTCCCCCAGATCCGCCCTTCGAATCTGCTCCTCGGTGCCGCCACGACCTGCTGCTCCCCTCCACTGCCAACCAAGCAGCTCACCGCCGAGATAGCCCCCCCTTGAACTCGCCGCTGCCCTCTCTCAACCTGCGATGCCTTCCCACGTCGCCGACACTGCTGTCCAGAGCCGCCTCCACCTTCAGCGCCAATGCACCGCATCACCCGCAATCGACTCGTTCGACACAAACCTAGGCAAGATCCCCTCTCTTGTCTCGTGTTAAAATTATTTGGTTAGTTAACATTATTGGTTAGATTATTTTATGTGATAATTATGTGTGGAATTACTTGTTGAATGATGATTAACAATAAGAAGAGTTTCAAATAGAAAGAACACTGTTTTAACAAAAGAAAGAACAAAAAGGTATAGATTGTTAGATAAAGATTATTTTATAATTAATAAATTTATGATCATGACGATTGGAAATTTCGACATTTTATGTGTAATTATTTGATAGTTGTAGTTCCATCCTGCACTGTCATTAGTAGTCGTTCACGATTCCTGTTCATGAGTCATGATACTGATACATAGTATTTATTGCATTTATCATTCCTTGTTATAATTGAGATTGAGAATAATGAGAAATACATGACTATAGTGACCTACGTGACATGAATAAGACCCAGATGCTTATGTGTTGTTGACTTAGAAAATACAAGAGATGTTGGGGTGGGAAAGTCTTTGTTTATGTGATCGTATGTGGCTATTGATGTATCTTCCAGGCTTGCACCAGTGAGTTTGTGTAGTATTGGGGTTGGTTTGTTGGGTCAAAGTGAAGTTTGTGTAGTCACTTTGGTCCGTGAGTTTGATATTCACCCGAGTTTAGCTTGAGTCCGGACCAGGCTAAAAACGAATTGTGTGTAGTCATCTGACCGAGTTTGTGTAGCGGTATTGGATGCACGTAGGGGATATGCGAATAGTCATTTATCCGAGAATATGAACGTTGACTCCATATGAGATATGGACTTGTGATCTATTTTAGGATGGCTAGTACTCAATCTTGTTATTGTATGTTGTTAGCCTTATGATTATTATGATTTAGTGGATTGTATTTTGACTTGTTAGATTTCCAGTTGCATGTATCTATTGTCATTTCTATTGTTGCATTTGTTATTACACTGGTCATTCGACTATTATATTTATCTTTTGTGGGGTCTTGTCATGTGCCATGCACGCAAACGTATACCTATTTTCTCTTGTATACGTCAGATTTAGAGGACGGACAGGTCCGGTATGGAGGAGCCTAACAGTCGAAGTGTATTCCAGATGGAGCAGAAGAGCAAGCTGGAGTTTAGTCTTTTTCTTATACAGTTGCTGAGAGATATTAGATTTCTTATGTAGTATTATTTCTCTTTTAGTATTCAAGGAATTTTTAGTTATTTCATAATACCTCTTTTATTCAGTTGGTCCATTATTTTTATATTTTGTTAGGCTATTTTGTAATAAGGGCACGTTTGGCCCAAACCTTGTGTCTCGGATGTTATCTCATTTGTGATATGACCTTTTTATTCTGAGTTGGTCATTATATTCTTGCTAATTGTGATCGGGGACCTGCGCCTTCGTATTGTATATTGTTTGACGCTTAGTGCATTAGGTTGAGAAGAAATGATCTTTTATTTATTCTCCTCAATCTAATACGTCGCGGGCTTGTTCATGTTCCGATTCACCGGTATTTTGGGAAGCGTGGCGTGACAAGAAGTGCGTACAAAACTTGAGAAAGCCAATGCAAAGTTCAAGGCACTAGCAAACAAGAAGAGGCGATTCAAGGTATTCAATGAAGGAGACATAGTGATGATTTACTTACGGAAAGAACAAATGCTAGCTGGAACTTATACCAAGCTTAAGCCGAAACAATATGGCCCCTTCAATATTCTTAAGAAGATCAATGATAATGCATATATAGTGGATCTTCCTGAAGGAATGGCTATATCGGCGATATTCAACGTGGTGGATATTTCTGACTATCATCCTTCAATCCAGTTGTATTCAAGTGATGCGAACTCAGAGGCGAGCTCTTTCGAAGAAGGAGGGACTGATACAGGAGATCTACAAGACGTGACGCGATGACTCGAAACAGACGAGTCGACAACAAACCAAATAAGACAAGACTCGACGACTCAAACTAGACGAGTCGACAACAAACTAGACGAGACAAGACCCCGAGACCCTGAGATTTCGAGACCCCAGTCGAAAGGACCCGAGACCCTGAGACTCCGAGACCCCAATCAACAGGACAAGATCCCAACCGAGACCCTAGTCGACAAGACGAGATGATACGCTACAGTCGACACGAAGGGCGGTGTTAGTCAACACTTTCCAATCGATGCATCCCAGTCGACACGAAGAGAGCTAGTCGACACATGTTAGTCGGCTCATGTCCAGTCGATACGAAAGGCATTACTACTCGCCACGCATCGTGTTGACTCAGATTTCAGATTAGCAAAGAGTTCCTTATTTTTATTGTTTCCTTTTGGGATTTGGTATTTTCATTTTAGACTTAGAGTTTCTTTTTTATTAGAGTTAGGATAGATTTTTAGTTGGCTATAAATATTAGTTCCTTTTGTAAATTGTAAACTAACTTTTCAATTAGTCAATCAAGAATTTTTTTTCTCCTTGTTTTTCATTCTCAACTTTGAGAAACTTAGAGCTTGTGGATTCAAGCTCGTGAATTACCTGCTGTTGTCAGGGCTCGTCAACATCGAAACGATATCCGATCGGCCTCCCTGTTTCTACGTCTGTGTTATCAAGCCTAGCGGAATCATTCAATTCTTGGATCAAAGAAGCACGTTGTTTTCTAATTACCCAAATAACTAATAATATTCACAAGAAAATGATGAAGATGAGTTTTGAAATGCAGGAGCATCCCAGAAGTGGAACACGGTATTTGTTCCTACAGTGGAAGAGCAATCATTCATATCAATAAGCAATCATGTTGTCTTTCTACTCCTACTACATGAAGGTATGAAGTGTATGATTTCCCCACCGTAAAAGTAAATTTTGAATGGTCGTACTTGCATTTGTCGAGGAATGCAAGTAGTTGGACTACCTTGCAAGCAAGCTGCTGCAATAATTTGACAAAATAATAACGTTCTTTGCTCTTATATTTCTCACTACCTTAGAGTGGAGACACAACTTAAATGCTATTCATTTTCTATATACCCAATTCCTGTCATGACAAGCCATATGTAGATGATAAAAATATGATGATTCGGCCAACAACAACAATAATTCTTCATGGAAGAACAAGAACAAGCACATTCCTTCAGGACTGAATCCCCATGGAGGTTAAAGTGTAGTAGATGTCTACAGTATGATCATAATCGTAGAACATGTAGACAATCTATTGCAGACTAAATTGGCTTTATATTCTTAACTTTTAGAACATGTAAGCAAAATATTGCAAATATGCATGAGTTTTCGTGTTTACTTTTGTGTAAGTACCATTCATTTTATTTTATAAGATATGATTGTGCTTGTTATGTGTTTGGTACGATTGTTGTGTTATGTGTTTCGTATGATTATTTTGTTATGTGCTTGATATTGTAGTGGACTTTCAGGATAACCAGCTATATTTTCATATTACCACTATATTTTTAGAATATCATGCTACACTTTCATGTTATCATGCTATATTTTCAGGATAATCCGCTATACTTACATATTATCACGCCACACTTTCAGAATATCATGTTTTTGACTGGTTTTCTCATGCTTTTGTCACCTTAAAAGAGGAAGTGGCGGTGCTAGCATGTTTCTATAAATGCAATGCTAAGAAAATAAATGACAAGATTTTGAAACTCACAATATCATAGTAGGAAAAGCACTAGTTGACGGTGGCGATTGGACAATTGCGACAATGGTGGCGATCACACGACAACGGTGGTCGGGAAATTGCGAAAATGGCGGTGGTCACGCGACGACGGCAGTCAGGCAATTGCGACAATGGTAGCGGTCACACGATGATGGAGTGTCGACATGGCAGCTGGGGTACAGCGACAGTCGAGCTCATGTCGGCATCACAGCTGGAGTCGAGCGCCGATCAGACGACGATGTGAACAGCTCTGTAGATTTTTGCTGAAGAATGGATAAGTTAAGATAACAGTTAGGGCTCGGATTTTCGCCCAAATTGGGTTAGTTGTAGAGAAATTGAAAGAAGAGAGAAGAACGAACAAATCAGAGCATCAACAAAGAATGGACAATAGAGAGCGAATGGAGGAAGAAGAGGATTCTCTTATGCGTATTTTGTGGATAGAGAACTTGAAAGAAAACTGATTTTGACTAGAGATAAATTGAAAGAGGAGTGAGAATTGTTTTGTTGAGATTGAGAGCTGGGTATTTTGGAGTTTTTACCCTAAAAATATATAAATACAAGATACTATAGCTTTAAATTATACTACTTAAGTTTAGAGATAAATACATAAAATTAAATGCGTTCAATAATAAAAAATATCAAAAGTTTATAAATAAATCAAGGTAAATAATTAAGCCTAAAAACAAAAACCACAATAAAATACAGACCAATAAGCTAGGGGTCAACCGTTAGCCTGCCGCTCGTGTCCCACGCCATAATGACCCCACTACGAATATGATAACTTAGGGGCTGTTTGTTTGGCCGTTTTGGCCTTGGGAAGCGGCCAGAAAGCTGCCATTTTGGCAGCTTTCTGACTCCTTCCCGAGGTCAAAACGGGAGTTTTCAGCCATCCAAACAGCCCCTTAGCCTCAGACGTGTTACTTACAATGTAGCAATCATTGTTTTCTTTCAAAGTTGAAAGAAATTAAATTCTTTAATTAACAACCAAAACGTCAAAATCAGTACTAGTTACAAATAACTAGCGTAAACAGGTTGAAGATGTCCACAAACGTGGTAAAGCAAATGGCCTGATATGATTAGTTTAAACTGGTTTTAGATGCTTTTAGGAAGATGCTCAGTCTTAAACTAATAGCTTTCCATCTCCAAATGGAACTCTCATCATTGTATACTTTAATTAATAAACATATTCAAACTATAAAAAATTTAAGAAAACCAGTGAAAAGTAATATGATTTTATCGGTGATGATAACGAGATTACCCTACATGTCTGGCTAGAAACTGAAATAAATCACAGTATAAACTACGGCCATGCATGCATATAATAATTATTAAAATCTTTATTTTTTAAAATTAAAACCTTCATTAATATCGAATAATATAAGTGTGTAGAATATTAATCTTTTTTTCAAAATGCCCTTCAAAATACATACATGCGTCTATTAAACATATACATAAATACATAAAACATATATGCATGCTAAAACCATACCTCATACATACGTAACCCCCAATTAATTAAATACATCATCATAACTCCCAAATAAATAGCATCATGAATTTAATTGATTATATTGTTATAACCTCCAAGTAACACATTACTCTCCCAAATTCTCTTTCTTAATTCTCATTAATAACCACAATTATTATTAAAAACATTATAGCCATTCGTCTTCCTAATAATCTATATCTATATCTACTAGTATAGTGCACGTGCGTTGCACGTGGTCATATTTATTTTATATTCTAAATTTTTAAAATTATGAAATTTCTAAAAAAACACATATAATTTATTCCCATGGTTTCTCAAGCATAACCTAGCACAGAGTTGAAAATATTAAGAACATAACATGACTTACTATGACTCTAAATGTTTTATGTGTAAGAGATAAGAGAAATGATCATATAATGATGGAGTGGGGGGTTATGATTTTGGGATGGGATTTAAAAGGCTTGTGGATTAATAAGGAGTTATAAAAACACAATTGATTTAATTTAATGTAATTCATTGTGAATTTAATTGGGGGTTATGAAATGGGAGTTATGAAAGCATAAAGAACTTATATTATGTATATATGTATGAATGTATCCATATATGTATGTATGTGATGAAGGGTGTAATTATCACATTTATATGGAGAATCTATTTATTCATGTATGCATGTAGGCATTTGTTGGAGGGCATTTTCGGAATAAATGTTTTAACATTCCAATCCACTTTTATAATAGTATAAGATAAAAATTAAACATATTTATTGGTCATTTATCTTTAATTTTAGATATGTCATAATTTCGCTTAAAGTATCTGTCACCTTATCAAAACTTTAACGTATTCACCAGGATTCACTTAAATAAGCACAATATTAGGGCAAAGGATATTCTCGTTGTCAAAGAATTGTAAAAGATAAAATATTGGTTAATTTAAAGGTAAAGAAGCAAAAAAATAAGAGAACAACTACATTGTTAAGGTAATTTTAATTAATAAATTCCTTAAACATGTGAAATACATATTCACCTTCGATTATGCTAAACAGAATAATTGCCCAAATTAGTGTTGATCATACCCATTATAAACTTTAACTCTTCTTGCTCTGGAATATTTTTAATTTTTCAATAAATATGAAGCAAAGACAATGGATAAATAGTAGACAATATGTAAATGAACTCTTACAAAAGAAGATTAAATAGAAGCATCACCTAGAAATGTTCCTCCATGAAAATTCCAAGGAGATGATACGAGAAAGAGATATTGTAGGTGCTTTTATTATTATAGGTGATTGGCTGTGTAATCATAGGTTGAGGATTGGTTGTGTGATCATAGGTTGAGGATGAGAGGGATTATATAGGAAAGAGAAGGTAAGGGAGTTACACTTGAGGGAGATGAGAGGGTTATTGATTAATTATTATTTAATTCAATGGAGATTTCATGAGGTGGTGAATATAATTTTGGGGTTATGGTTGGGTATTTGCATGGTTTCATGAGTTTTTTTAATTTAATTTTGAGGTTATGGTTGGGTATTTGCATGGTTGCGTGAATTTAATCTTTGCATGGTTGCATGAGATTTATTATGGTTGCATGAGTTTTTTATTACTATCTTGCACAATATTATTATTATCATCATCATCATTAATAAATTGTGTAAAGTAAACTATTTATTGTATAACATTATAATGCCTTTTTCTTATAACTAAATATTGCAATATCTAGGATATACTATTATTAATACATAGTAAAAAATTAGAGCGTTTCATCTTCATAACCCCCATGTGTTAATAATAGTACCCATGTGCAATATTATATATGAGATAATACCCATGTGTTTATGCATGTACACATGCTTTAGTCATAAATATGGAGGTTATGAAAAATTGAGAATGCATGTGTATGTATATGAATGGATGGATGTATAGTAAATGATGAGCTTGTGAAAAATTAAGTATTTGTGCATTTCATGTATGTATGGATGAATGTGTTGGAGGGCATTTTTGGAAGAAATGTTTTAACATAGCAACCCACTTTTATATTAGTATTAGATATCTATCTATCTATAACTATATCTATACTACAATAAAAGAGGATTCCTATGTTAAAACTTTTGATTTCCTTTTGTACCATCTCAATCTTAATAATCCCCAATAACTATAATAAAGTATGTGTGGTTCTAATGACTATTGACTACTAGGTTCCCCTGAAATTATGTTTTTGGTTAAGCACTAATTATTATGTTAGTTATCTTGTGAGGACTTTTGGGTTCCCATGAAATTGTATTTTAGGTTAAAACACTTATTCTTAATTTTGTTTTACATAATTACTATGCAGCTCGAAAATATAGTTAGGTGTATGCAATAATATGATGAATGATAATGTTTTAGAGCAACTAATCAATATTATATCACTCAAAGGCCTCTTTATATATGTAGAAATACACAAATTTCATCTTGACTAAGCTAAATATGAGAAATGTTTGACCAGAATTTCTTTATGTTCTTTGTTTAGAAGAATAGAGAACTTGCTTGTAGTTATATCATAAAATTGTGCCTAATATTGTATAAATTATGCACAATGTGCTAATGTAGTAGCTAACTTTTTTATTTGGACTCCCATGAAAGGAGAAATGAGCACTAAAGAGTACCTTCTAGAAAAAATATAGGAGGATGGATAGTCAAATTATTTGAAGAGATGAAGAGTCAATAGGAAAGTTTAATTACAAGATATTGAGGATTAAATGAAAATGATGTGTACTCAGGTTAGCAAAATACAAAATTAGATAACTTTAAAATATCTTAAATTTATAATTTGAAGCAAACCAATATAAAAACTGCAGAGTTTGGACCATAATGAATATTCGATCTCTCTTTAATAGTCATTTTCTTTATAGGAAGCTTATGCTGATGATATATTAGAGGGAAACCTAAGGCTTTGATGTTTTGATGAGAAACCTTTGATGTTTTGAGATAATCCTAAAACTTATTGTTTAAATTGTAAATTTAACATTAAAAACTAATTTAATAACATATGTTAATTTATACATGTATCACGCATCGCGTGCAATGTCGTATGACATACTAGTCACTATAAATCAAAACCAATCTCTTTACAAAAATGAACATGCCCTATCTACTCTCATCATCTCAAAGGTGCTCAACTCTCTCTCCCCTCCCCATGCCCTCTCTCCTGCCAAGGCCTACCTTTTTAACGCTCACGGCCTACTAAAAAAGCTCACCTTTTTTGATAAATATTTGATACGGTTATGCAGTATAAAGATAACGTGATATTCAATCTTTTAGTATGAATTTTTAATTTGTATTCTAATGTCATCATATATAGGTAGTCATAAATATTTTATTATTATTCTTTACTCATAATACTGATGGATTACCCGCTTATCAAAGATTCAATCCCTATGGTTATCTTTTTGAAGAAAAGCGTATTATTTATTAATCTTATGAATCTAATAGAACGGATCTAATAAAATTTTCATGTTCTTTTTAAATGCTTTACATCATCAATGCTGCCTCTTAACACTAGAAAGCACATCATTTTAGAAAGATAGAAAGAACTAAATCAGGCTTTGTATTGCTTGTGTGGTTCGTAAGGTTTCTGAAGTAGACAACATGGGAACATTACCATGAATATACATAGAAAAGGAAAGTTAAGAATAAAATATAAATGTGAAATTTGTTATAAAGAAGAATTGACTGGAAGATAGAAGTGTGAAATTTGTTCTTTTCCTGTTTTCATAATCTCTTTTCCTTTTTTTTATTTTGCTTCCCAAACTTTTTTTTTAATTATGTTTAGACTCTTGGAGTTTTCAAAAGTTTCATTCTGTTACACGTTTTCTCAATTGTTTTGATGCGTATGACACCAATTATTCATCTATTTATCCTTTCATATTTTCAACATTAAAGATTTTATTGGATTGATTACTTACCATTTCTCCTTTCATATTAAAGTTTTTTTTTAGTGAAAACTTAAAACATGAGAAATTTTTCATAAAGATAAGCATTAGCCATTGATCTTAGGGGTTTACAAGTAATGAATAAATAACAAGCTTATAAAAGAATACATGAAATGCTTCATATATATGGCCAAACACATTTTTTTTAAATTGTGGATATATTTTTATAAAACAGTGTGTAAAGAATTGTAAAGAATCTGGTGCTTGAAACTTGAAAATTCCCGTTGAGCGGAATTCAAATTCATAATCTTAGTAAACACTATTTGTATCATTCTTTTCTTTTTTTTTTCTTTTCCTTTTTTTGGTACTTCAAGCCTCATTTTTGCTTCTATCTACCAGATTTATCAATTAATTTTTAGATAATTAAATTATCTTAGATATTTTATTCATTCACACACACAGAAATTGGTCAAATAATATCATTTCTTAAAATAGTATCGTGATAATTACATAGGATCAACTGTGGATCTTCATAATTCTATAGGGAGAACATTAACATTCCATATGTGTATAGGTACAACATAAAACTTTATAAGATTTATAAATTAACCTATATAAGCTTCACAAAATATATTTCATACAAGATTGTAATAAGTCTAGGACTTGAATAATGAGAAAATTACAAATAATCCTCAATGATTGCTCTAATTATATTCAAAATAAAACTTTTTTTTTGTAAATTATATAACCTTAAATATTTAAAATATAAAATAAATATTTCACGTGCACTATACTAGTATCATAACGTAGGCAAAAAACACATTAACTACTCTAGAAGCAAAATTAACTTATGGGGGGAAAAGGCTAAATATCATTTAAAAGAACCCCATTAACTTTGGACAATTATCAGAAAACCCCGCCCGTTAACGCTTAAAATATAAGATGGGAGTGTACCATATTTTGAAGGATCAGTGATCCTATTATATTCATCCAGTCGTAAACATTGGGATTGATATATTTGAAGCCTTTGAGGATGTACTCTAGCTAGGCTTACAAAGAGATCTCGTAGAGTACTGTTGTGCGCTAATGCGATCGAGCTCCGAGAGTTCTTTGAAACAACCTCCACCCGTTCGATTTGGGTTCGGTGCTCTGCTTATTAAGGCAAGCAGCCCAACGGACCTGGATGTGCATCACATTAGTGACACGTCATCAGGGACATACTAGTCAACATTACTCACATACGAGCAATTTGAGGTTGACATGCATGTCTCTCCGAGATTTTGATTTATATATTACTTACGACACATAAACAAAAAATCAACTATTATCTGAGTATGTGATGATATGGAATGTAGAGTTTGGACGCGTGTTATGTTAGTGATACACCAACCAAGAGCATTGGTGCAGGCACCGGCCTTCGTTTAATTACTCATGTATATAAGTAAATAGAGACTGATTTGTTCCTCCACACTCTTGATTAAGGCGGCTTGCTGATATGTCGCATATCTAGACTGTAATATATGATTTGGATATATGAATATAAAGAATGTAGGGATATAGATGTGTATCATTTTAGCGATAGACCTATCAAGACCACGAAGTGACACGTCACATGTTCTTATCCGACTTGCTGACGTGTCCTTGCACACTGTTGACTGGTGTCTGCTATTATATGACGCATAGCAAGACAATTTGCTGTAATTTGACAATGATAATTTGGATCGCAGGAATATGGATATTAGATATGTATGTAGGGATACGAGGAAATGTGGCTCACTTGGACAGCGTGGGTCAAGTTGCCGACCACCATTCCAACATATTCATCATCATCATGTGCTTTCGACCTTTCGGGATTACAAGCATAGCCTGCAAACTTTGCTGCTTTAATATATCATGTTCTCACGAGATATATTGTTATATTTATTAGTATTTTATCGTAAACCTAGCATCAGGTCATGAGTAGTGATTGCTGGTTTTCGTTCTTGAAGTTTAGATTAAACTCTACATTTTTGTTCCTTACTGTAAATATATATGTTACACAGAGCCTAATATATTATGTATTACATCATCTATATATTTGCCAATAGAATTCTTCTGACTTATTTGTTGAATAAGAATTCTATTTCTAGTTTCTAATTCTCGAAGGATTTTATTTGGAGAAAAAAACTCCTAATTTTTTTGCAAAAAACCCCTCAAATGGTTGTAAAAACTCCCTAAAATTTTTGCAAAAAATACTCAAAAAGTCTGCAAAAGACCCCCAAAAGTTTACAAAGAGCCCCAAAATATTTGCAAAAAACCACAAAATGTTTGCAAAAAGCCCCTAATAGTTTATAAAAAAAACCCTAAAAGTTTACAAAAAACACCCCAAATGTATTATATATGGGTTTTTCTATAGAGTGCCCATGGGCACTCTATAAGAGAGGAGAGAGATAGAGAGAGATGATTGGGGAGGGGATCCCAATACAAATCAGGTGGGCCCCCTCCTTAATCATCTCTCTCTATATCTCTCCTCTTCTATAAAGTGTCCATGGACACTCTATAGAAAAACCCATTATATATATAGCTACTATAGTTAAATGGATAAATTGGTGGCTCGTTTATTAAATGAGTGGGCAAAAACCTGCTCATTTAGGAAATATTAAATTGATCATAAATAAGTAAATGGGCAAAACATGCCCATCCATTTATGGCCCGACTATTTAATACCCAAACTCACCCATTTAACATTCCTCAAAGTAATCGTTGCTTCTGATGCTAACAAGATATAAACTGCTTTTGTTATATGTTCAGTAGCCTTAGCATCAGGTTATCACCTACTTATCTGGTTAAGAATTTTTGCACCTCTTCAAAAATGCTTGAGCTGTGTGTGAAGGTTAATGGCCTAAAAATTGACACAAGATGTTTATAGATAAAAATTAGAAAGAATTGATAATAGTTGTTATCATATTCAAACAATTGGTATGGAGTTACTCATGTTGTATATTCACTCATAAGATCTGATATTTATAATAGGCTTAATATCAGAAGACTCCCCCCCACCCCACGAGGATTATGAGAAAACCCTCCATAACTATCAAAGTATCAACACCCCCCCCCCCCCCCCCCTCACCCACCCAAAAAAAAATCAAGTGTAAGGGTTATCATAAAAATCCCCTTTTAACTTTTAAATTTTTATCATAAAACCCCTCTAACGACATTATCTCTTATTATTCAAATTTTCAGTAGATAAAAACACCACTAAGTAGGCATTTCAACCCCAAATGATTAAAAAAATAATAATTTAACATATTAATGTAATTTCTTGCTGAAAAACCCTCTCAACCCCCACGTGTTAAAAAAATTAGTTTAACATATTAATATGATTTCTTGCTGAAGAACAACGCCCCCCCCCACCCCCACCCCATATTGGAGGCGTATATTTGTCTACTGAAAATTTGAATAAAGAGGAATAATATTGTTATGGGGTTATGATAAAACCTTAGTCACCCCCCCCCCCCCCCCCCCCAAAAAAAAAAAAAAAAAAAAAAAATCCATATTGGGGATTTGGGGGCATATATTTGTCTACTGAAAATTTGAATAAATAGGAATAATATTGTTAGGGGTTATGATAAAACCTTAAAGTTAAAGTTGGCTTTTTGATAACCCCTAAACTTAAGAAG
Organism: Asparagus kiusianus; assembly: GCA_022839385.1. NCBI lineage: Eukaryota > Viridiplantae > Streptophyta > Magnoliopsida > Asparagales > Asparagaceae > Asparagus > Asparagus kiusianus. The sequence continues at coordinate 347,559 of BQKN01067589.1, read as the reverse complement.
TGTTTCCTGGTATTTTACCGTTAAGGGGTTTTTTTATTTTGATAACCGTCCAAAGTTTTTGCGTGTGTGTTGGTGGTGGTGGTGGTGGTGGGGTGGGGGTGGGGGTGGGGGTGGGGGTGGGGAGGGGGGCTGGGGAGTTCTGATATTAAGCATTTATAATGTTATGATGTTGATACCTATCATGATTATAATAGTATGGTTTTATACATATCATGATCATCAACGTTTTCCTACCTATATCATTATTATCACTTAACAGTAAGTAATTAATAACCAAAAGTAGAATATGTCATTAAGGGCACATGCAATCTGCCCTTTGAGAAGGATAGGTAGCAAGAGCTAGCCGTATTTTCAGGAGACGCGTAGCCGTCTTCAAAGCCTTTCACATTATAATATTTTAGAAAATAATAATAATAATAGTTAATAGCCGGCATCTAAATATCGCTTCAGACTAGCCTTATGGTTTTGAGATCTTCAAGAATCGAAGTTAGTACAATTCCATTCTATTGTTGATTCGTCAGTTGTGCTTTGGGCCTTGTACGGACTACTCAAATTAAGCATTGATTTGAAGATCGGAAAATGATAGAGGCACACCCTAAACCACAATCTTAACCACACTCACTCTCTCATTCGCTACAGTACACCAGACCCCACATAAGATTTTAAAATTTTAAAATCTCATGTGGGGCCTGGTGTACTGTAACGAATGAGAGAGGAGGTGTGGTTGAGGTTGTGATTGGGGGTGTGCCCCTAGTGCCACCCTTTGAATTTATCATGTCTGACTTTAAGTCAATCATACAAGGAGATTTTTTTTTTTTTTTTTTTGGGGGGGGGGGGGGGGATTTGTGTAAATACCTCAAAAGCAAAAATTTTAGGTGCTTTAGCCTCCCATGTATTTTAGCCCTTAAATTGGATATCAATATTCTGCGGCCCTTCTTTAGTAATTATTATTTACCAACTAAGCATAGAGAGAGAATAAAAAATAAAAAACTCATAATGCTCTTATCTCCTCTATTCTTTCATGTTAAGTCTAAAAGCAAGTTGAATTATACTTAACATGAAAGTTTAATTTCATGTTAAGTTCAATTTAATTCATGTAAAGTCTAATTTAATTCCTTTTAAGCCTAATTTAAATCATGTTATGTCTAATTCAACTTGTTTCAGGTCTAATTTAATTCGTGTTAAGTTTAATTCAACTTATTTTAAGTTTAATTTCATGTAAAGTCTAATGTAATTCATGTTAAGTTTAATTTAATTCTTTTCAAGTCTAATTTAAATCATGCTATGTCTAATTCAACTTGTTTTAAGTCTAAATTAATTGGATTTAACATGAAGTTAGACTTAAAAAAGTTAAATTAGACTTAACATTATTTAAATTAGACTTAAAATTAACATGATTGAAATTAGACATAACACGAATCAAGTTGGACTTAACATGAAATTAGACCTAACATGATTGTTATTAGACTTAACATGAACTGAATTTAGACTTAACACGAATCAAGTTGGACTTAACATCAAATTAGACCTAACATGAACTGATATTAGACTTAACATGAACTGAAATTAAACTTAACATGAACTAAACTTAGACTTAACACGAATCAAGTTGAACTTAATATGAAATTAGGCCTAACATAAACTGTTATTAGACTTAATAGGAACTGAAATTAGACATAACACGAATCAAGTTGGACTTAACATGAAATTAGATTTAACATGAACTAATATTAGACTTAACATGAACTGAATTTAAACTTAACATGAACTAAAATTAGACTTAACACGAATCAAGTTTAACTTAACATGAAATTAGACCTAACATGAACTATTATTAGACTTAGCATAAACTGAATTTAGACTAAACACAAATCAAGTTGGACTTAGCATGAATTTAGACTTAATATGAACTATTATTAGGCTTAACATAAACTGAATTTAAACTTAACACGAATCAAATTGGACTTAACATGAAATTAGACCCAACATGAACTGTCACTAGACTTAGCATGAACTGAATTTAGACTTAACACGGATCAATTTGGACTTAACATGAAATTAGACTTAATATAAAATGATATTAGACTTAACAGGAACTGAATTTAGACTTAAGGTGAACTGAAATTAGAGTTAACACGAATCAAGTTAATTGGACTTAGTATGAAATTAGACCTAACATTAGTTGTTATTAGACTTAACATGAACTAAATTTAGACATAACACGAATCAAGTTAGACTTAACATGAAATTAGACTTTAACATGAACTGTTATTAGACTTAACATGAACTGAAATTAGACTTCACAAGAATCAAGTTGGACTTAACATGAAATTAGACTTAACATGAACTGTTATTAGACTTAACATGAAATAAGTTTAGACTTAACACGAATCAAGTTGGAGTTAACATGAGATTAGACTTAACATGAACTGTTATTAGACTTAACATGAAATGAATTTAGACATAATATGAAATACATTTAGACTTAACACGAATCAAGTTGGACTTAATATGAGATTAGACTTAACATGAACTGTTATTAGACTTAACGTGAACTGAATTTAGACTTAACATGAACTGAAATGGACTTAACACGAATTAAATTAGACTTAACATGAAATTAGACCTAACATGAACTGTTATTAGACTTAATATGAACTGAATTTAGACTTAACACGAATCAAATTAGACATAACATGAAATTAGACTTAACATGAACTAAATTTAGACTTAACATGAACTAAAATTAGACTTAACACGTATGAAGTTGGACTTAACATAAAATTAGACTCAAAAAAAATTAAATTAGATTTAACATGAATCAAATTGGCCTTAACATGAAGTAAAATTAGACTTAACATAAAACTAGACTTAAAATAAGCTGAAATAGACTTAACATGGTTCATGTTAAGTCTAATTCAACTTATTTTTAGACTTAAAAATAAGTTAAATTAGACATAACATGATTTAAATTAGTCTTAAAGGAATTAAATTAGACTTAACATGAATCAAACTGGACTTAATATGAATCAAATTGGACTTAACATAATTTAGACTTGAAACATGTTAAATTAGACTTAACGTGATTCATATTAACTCTAATTCAACTTATTTTTTGACCTAAAACAAGTCGAATTAGACTTAGCATGCTTTAAATTAGACTTAACATGAATCAAAATGAACCTAATATGTTAGATCTAGAGAGAATGAAGAGAGAGAGAGAGAGAGAGAAAATGAGGGTATTTTGGGTTTTTATGTTTATTTCTCTCTCTTTGTGCTTAGTTGACATGATAATTACATGACAAATTACTATAGTACATGATGTGATATTTCTTGAGGCTGAACCACATAGAAAAAAGTAAAGGGGTTGCAGCACATCAAGATTTTACTTTTGGGTCCTTGACACACAATTTTCCCTTTTTTTAAAAGAGGTGGTTTTTTTATAAATATTTAACACAACTAGCCGTTTTGTTAAATATTTAGCAAAACCGACCTCTTTTTAGGCAGCTCACCACGACTGGCCAAAAAGAGATTGATTTTGCTGAATAAGTGTCTCAAAGCACACAAGACTAATGTGTTTACTGACTGCTAATCCGCCACTAAGTAAGGATCAGAAATCCAGCTGGATAACTAGTCCCTTGGGTTTTCTTAACAGTTTTAGAACATCTGTGGGGCTAGCAGTTTTATAGTTTAAACATAGGCTTCGCATGCTCCCAACAAAAACAAGGGACTAGTAGTCCGTATATTTATCAGGCCTATAAAAGTCCCAGGTGCGCCCAAAAATTAGGGCACATCCACATCTCTATCACAACTCTCTCTCCCTAAAAAAAGCCCAATTTGGATCAACACTCTCCGCCAATCTCTCTCCCCAATTCCATTGATTCTCTCCCAAATCATCTCTTTCTCCCTAAATTTTTTCTCTCTCATTCTCTCCAAACCCAAACTGAGATCTTCCCACAAGTTCACTCCGGCATTGTTGAACTCTAACTTTGTCTAATCTCTTTGACGCCGACGAATTTCAACACTTCATCAAGGTATAATTTTCTATTTTTTTATAATTATCTCTCTACTTTTTTAGTTAAAATTATAGTTAGGAAATAACTCTATATTTAGAATATTTTTTTTCAATTTTGATAAACAATAGGATTTGGTTAAAATTTAATAGATTAAATTTGATATAAAGGGTTTTTCTACTATAGTTTAACTAGAAATAAGATATATAAAAATTAATTTATGAATAATATAGATAATTTGCATATGATGAATGTTAATATTTTAGATCTGATGGTGAATGGAATACCGATTATCTGCTTTTTCAATTGGAAACTGAGCACTAGAAAAAATACTATGCTTATATATGAGAGAGGATCTAGAAAAATGTTCATGTTATCTATAAATTATAACTTTAATGGAATGATAAAGCAAATATACAAAGTTACTAGAATTAATCATGCAGACTATGCAACTTAGGTCTTCTGTAATTATCCGATAAATGAAAAAGAACAGTTGCTGTAGAGATCACCAATGATCAAGAAACGAATGACATGATACGACTTACGAAAAACCAAATCTCAATCGAGTTGTTTATCGAAATTTTTTTAATATCCGGTGTTGCTCAAGTTTCATATGCTCCGGGAAAATTCTCCTACATGTTTGACTTTGAAAATAACTCGAGCGAATTTATTTCATCTTCAAGTGTCGTTTGATGGATGAATTTTGTGTAAACAATGTTTATGTGGAGTCTGAAGAATCGTTCCCAAAAGAGTTTAAAAATGAGGAGTGGATAAATGCCTAGCAAGCTGAGTTCCTTAAGCATGGTTCTAATTTGGAACAACTCGAGGGCTTCACTTTTAAAAGAGGAGATCTATTTGAGAATAAGGAAACGTTAGTTTTTGCTATACGTGAATGGTCAATCAAGAATCGAGTCAAATTTAAGCTGGTGAAAACTTATACAACCAACTACCGTGTAAAGTACTACTTCAACGAGAAAGCTCAAGGAGAGTATGCAAGTGCTCAAGATGAAAGAAATTCAAAGTGTCCATGGAAGCTTAGTGTCGCTGTTAGGAAAAAATCTAAATGGGTAGTTTATGATCTCTAGTTATTGTGGACTTCATACATGTTGCGATCCGATTGTTAATGCCGATCATATGACATCAACTTTCTCTTATATCTTGAAGCTAATTATGCCGAAGTAAGGCGAGAACTTGATTTTACTCCAGGTCAAATAATTACAATGATATATGATATGAGAATAATAACTATATCCAAATATAAGGCATATGATGCACAGAGGAATGCGTGAACTAAACTTTACGGAGATTAGGAGAAATCTTATGAATTACTTTTGCAATATATTAAAGCAACTAAGAGGAAAAATCAGGGTACCGAATAGGAAATATTGTCCAAAGATATTGCACCAAGAGTGGAGAAGATCATGCGAGTATTTTGGGCATTTGGACCCTCTATCAAAGGGTTCTCATTTTGGCATCCCCTCTTGAGCAGCGATGACACACATTTATATGGCAAGTACAAATGAGTGGTTTTAGTTGCGACCGTTGTAGACACAAATGATGGGCTATTTGTATTGGCCTTTGCACTTGTTGAGATAGAGGGCACATCGATTTGGAAGTGTTTTTTCAATATATTTACAGATTCATCCCTACTGTTCAAAGTCCTAAGACGATTACTTTTATTTTCGACATGATGAAAGAAATTCCACAGGCCTTGCAAGAGGGGTTTGGAGCACCACATCATCACCGATATTGCTTGAGGTATATAATAGATAATTTAAAAAACATCGAGAGGTCAATTTACAAAATCTATTGTGGCAAGCCGGGTGTGCAACCGACACACTGGTATATGAGCATTGTAGGGAGAAAATTAAGTCCCTATTAGTTGAAGCACACAATTGGACTGAATAAAACTTGAAGTCGCAATACGAAGATCGATGGGTGTTATGTAAAGATGGTGGAATGCGCTCTTGTATGATGACAACTAATTGCTCTGAAAGTTTCAATGGCGTACTCAATACTGCTCGAGCTATGCCAATTCAAGCCTTGGTATTGCAGCGGATAGTGCAGAGGGTTTATATAGCTCTTCGTCAAACTCATGAGGATCGATATGATGGTCAGAGCAGATCGCACATGAGGAGGATATGGTATATGCATGCTGATGAAGACGAGGTGGATCTTGCTCGCACGACAATCACGGCCCCACACACAACCAAAGAGTGAGCATGTACAAGATCAAGTCGAAGGAGGATGCCGACAATCTGAGTGGGTACGAAGAGGGAATCAATGTGGAGGGCGGACTTTTAGATTGTGTATGTAGGAAAAATTGCAAAGAAGAGAATAAAAGAAATTTGATTTTGATTCCTTTAAATCTCGATTACAACTTGATTACAAAAGAGAAGAAAACGAATTTGGTTTTCTCCTTTGTTTAAAACTGGGTTCTTCTTGGTAGCGATGGAATGCCTCCTTCGATTGCTTGCGTCGAATTTTCTCTCCGTTAACGATCCGACCGCCTCTTATCTCGTGGGAACGATTGAACTTCTGTGAAAAGTTTTATAAGTAACTCTTTAATGAGTTTAAGAACTCCGAACGAGTTATAACTCTGAACGAGTTAGAACTCTGTGGATAGAGTTGTTAGAACCGAAAATTCGGTTAATGATCAAGCTGTTATCTGTTGTCGAAGAATCTTCTCAGATTTGATCTTCTGAGATTGATTCAAAAAATCTTATCTTAAAAGATTTAGTTGCTGCTGCTGTTGAATAACCGAACCTGAGTGGTTGAGATCCTCCAGAATTCGCCTCCGCTGCTAACTCCTGTTTAGATTCTGAGAAATCTAATCTCTAGAATCCAACTCATCCGCCCTTAACTCAGTTGAGTTTGTTGAGTTTATATAGGGGGATAAGAGGTGTAATTGCCCTCTAAATCCGCTCCTACGTGGGCGTGATTCCCTCGATCGTGGGAAACAGTTCTGAAACCGTTCGACTTGTGTTTGAACAAGTCAAACGCCCAATCTGGCGTTCAGAACCCAACTTCGTGTCTTAGGATTGAGACGCGAGGTTGGGTATTAGCTGAACATTGATGAACGCGAGGGTCGCTCGCGTTTTGATTTGTTCCTTGCTTGAAAACGCGGGGGTCGGTATGGGCTGAACCCCTACGAACGCGAGGGTCGCTCACGTTGATTTGTGACTTGGAAACGCGGGGGTCGCCTGCACTTCCATAATTGTTGTAGGCGTATAAAATTGCCTATAGGTCCCTTAGCTTAGCTCAGCAC
>BQKN01067589.1:310453-340268 GCA_022839385.1 Asparagus kiusianus | reverse complement strand
ACCGGATCTCTTTGTAAACGCATAAAGTTGTTGTCAAAGTTGTAACAGAATCATCAATGAAGAATAACGCAATTTCCCGCTCGAACAATTGTAACGCGGGGATGACTTCCGTGTTTTAGAAGGAGCTAATTGATTTGTAACTTCTTCTATAAGGCGTTGCAAAGACCGTTGTTCTGTAATCCTCGCTTTAGCTGTTGTGGAGTGTGAAAGTCGTCAGATTGTAACTCTCACTGTAGATTGTGAAGACTGCTGAATAGAGTTTCTATCAGTTGTCGGAAGTTTCGTCGAATTGTAACTCTTCTCGATCTATATGAAAAGGCTTCCATTTGCAGTTTCTTCGTTTATCGACCCGAAAGCTATTTGATTGTAGCTTTCGTTGTAGGAGCTTAGACGGGAATCAACATCCATAGTGTCTTTTAGACGAATATTTGCCCACAGCTCTCTACCAAGCCATTCACCAACTAAGTCCAACCTTTTATTTCTAAAATCATTACACTGCTCATCAGCATCTTTATTAGTTATGCTGTTGTCGCAGCCATCAAGATCAATCATCTCAAAAATGAGGTCGTGTTTGCGGTGATCGTGGAAGTCGTTTGATTGTGACTTCCGTTATCGGGGCTTGTTTTAATCAGCTACCCATTGTGATTTTTAGACAGCCTACAGAACCCCCTCCAAAGTTTTCAAAAGTTCGCGGTTGACTGAGACGAATTTTCGGAATACTTTGGATCCCAAAATCTAGTGAACTGATTACTCATTTCGTCTGATTGAGCCAGATGATTTCAACGTTGTTGACTGTAATCTATCTGTGCTTCTTCAATAGACTCCCCTGCGGAGTCGCCAATTTCTCCTCGGCTTTGGTCGCCTTGATGATTTCTGCTAGCTCTTATTTATCTGGGGCCGTATCATAGCCTTGGTAGTTGAAGAGCTGCCATTATAGTAATCCAATGCATAAACAAATTATGCATTTGAGAATTGGAACACGTGGGTGAGCTCAGCGTTTTGGAATTTCAACCGACCCGAACGCGAGGGTCGGTTCGGGCGGGATTCTGACCTCGAATCCCGTTCGTTACGATTTGACAGCCTGTCCAGCTGTCTATAAATAGACCGCTTTAGGTCAAATCAGAGTCATTCGACTCTTCTTGAAATTCCAACGAAAATTTTCGTTCTCTCCTCCGGCGACGACTGTTCATCTCCTCCGACGAGATCTCATGGCACCCAAGAAATCCGACGCTCCTCGTTCTTCCCGATCTGACGCCGCTGCGGCTCGAGAGTCGGCATCATCAGCGCCGGCCGGCGGCGCTGCCGCTCAGGCGAACATGCCGCCTCACCTTCCTTTGATCGGTGGTAAGTATGGCCTTCGTGGTCGTTGAACTTGCATCGGCAAGTTTTGGTCTTTGGACCCAACGAGGAAACTCGTTTCAGATGACGCGGGGCTGGACTCCGTCGTTTGGTATTTCTGACGTGAGGGTCGACCTACGCGTCTGAATTTTCTGACACGAGGTTCGACCTTCGCGTCTGACTTTTCTGACGCGAGGTTCGACCTTCGTGTTTGTATTTTCTGACGCGAGGTTCGACCTTCGCGTCTGACTTTTCTGACACGAGGTTCGACCTTCGCGTCTGACTTTTCTGACGCGAGGTTCGACCTTCGCGTTTGAACTTAGTTGACGCGGGTGTCGACCTTCGCGTCTGGGCTTTGCTTTTGACTTAGCTGATTTTTTTCTTCGTTTTGCAGTGCGTCATACCAGCGAACCTCTTCTTTTTCGCCATCATTTTGGACATGTAGGTGGCGTGGACATAAACATGACATTCAACTCGCGCCTAGAACTCCCAGTCTTCAGAATTAGGGATAAGAGTCGCGCAGAGTTAGTCACAAAAGCTTCTCCCGAGACTCTTAGGACATTGGTTACGGACGCTAAGTTTGAGCACACAAACCGTAATCCAATAGTCAAACCTGGATTCCTCTTCGGGGACTTTGTTGACTTTGACGCCGACACCGCTTATGACGGGAACTATAAGTGGCTGCGGAAAGTTGGAGACCGCAACCTTTTCTTACCTAACATGGAGAGAATGTTCCCTATATCTTATTTCCAGTGTGCATCCGTCCCGAGACACATGGATTGGCCCTTGGTTAAGGATCAAGACGGAGTTGCTCTTGGAAATTTGACTTTCCATGGGGTCCGCTCAGCAGGTTATGGTCGACAAGTGACTGCTTTGCGACCAGGTTTATTCGCTAAGGAGTATCCCCTTGGCGAAGTGGCTAGTCCCGCGAGGACTTTTGTTAGGAGATTTGTAGAGAAGAAAGGGGAGTTTCCCACGCAAGGATTCAGAACTCCTGGCTGGGTTCATTCTCCAGTGTCAGGGTGGTGGACCCGGATGACCAAGTTTGTTTTGGACGAACTGGATGCGCCTCTCTCCCAGGCTGGTTTGAAAGTTCCTGTGCGGGCCGCTAAATTTGGAATGGTCCAGAGTCACTTTCACTTTTTCTCTATACTGGAGAAGTATAATCCTGATACTTGCACTTTCTTCACCCCTGTGGGGGAATTAGGCTTCGCTCTTCATGAGATGCACGAAGTCTCGGGTCTTCTTCTTGGAGATTTGCCGTATGAAGAATTTGTTCCGGGATCGGCAGAACTTCAACTTTTAAAGAAGGCCAGCCCCGAAATTTACGACACTTTGTGGGAAGTCATGTGTCACTTCCATATCTGTATGCAGCTGACGGGGGCCCGCGGAAGCGGTATTAAACAGGTGTCTTGGGCGGAATATCTATTCCAGAACTTAGGCAATAAGGGAGGCTTAGTGACCCGATTGCCTGCAAGCACTTTAGAGGAGGTTCAGGCTAGGATTGATGATGCTACCTCCCACTACACCAATAAGGCCAAAGAAGATGTTTTCCCGACCCATACAGAATTCGAGAGTTTCCATTACCAAGCTCTGCTCCCTATCTCTGATACGGCGCTTTTGGCTGGGTATTTGATGCTGTGGCTCAAGCGGTGCGTCGTCCCGACCAAGCCGATCGATGCTCTCGCTATTGAGGTGATTTACCCCGCCATCCTTCTAGCCCATGGGAGGCCTGTGAGCCTTCTCAGTGCTATGGTGGGTTGTCTACAATTCGGATTGCGGGAGTTGACTTCGGACTTCGTTGATACTACAGAGATAGAGTCCGAGGGTCGCAAGACTTTTAAGACTCCTAATCCTAGGGTGCCAATGCCATATACCTATTTGATGGCTTGGTACGTGCTACACTGCCCTTCGTTGATGAGTGCAGCCTCTGCCCCAGGAGATTCATTCATCCCATTCGTGCAGAGATTAGAATCTGCGAAATGGGAAGGGGGATACATGGTTAGGATTCGCCAAATCCTAACGCGAGACACCAACTTCCATATCTACCGATGTTTCCTCGATTTTGAGGGCGGTATCTACGGTGCGGAATATCAAGACGTAGCAGGCCCTAATGGATTCACTCAGCTCAACGGAGGTGTTTTCCATTGGCTTCTCTCCATTAGGCCAGGCTACTTAGTCTTCCGACAAGGCGTCAACTGCTTCGTCGAGCCCTACCAACCTTATAGGTTTGCCCGGCAGTTTGGGTACGACCAAGTGTACGTCGGTAACCCTCGTCCTCAACTATCGGTCGTGGGCAACTTGTATGAAGGAGCTAGGGCCTGGTATTATTCTGTAGCAGGTTGTACCAAGGCCGTTTTCAGGCTTCCCCACAAAACTGCCAACTCCTACACCTCCATAAGCTTCTGTAATTGGTATCACGCAGCGTCTCAGATTCCCAATTACAACATAAATTCATCGTGCCTGAAAGAGATCAGGCACATGTATTCTTTGAGGAGGGGGTCAAAGACGTCCCGTTTGAGAGGGATTGATGAGTTCTTAGCCGTTGAGAACCAGCCTGTTGGGCAGGAAGAAGAACAAACAGCTGAGCCTGCTCCAGAAGAAGAACAACATGCGGCTGAGCCTCCCATTACGAGAGCGATGGGGAAAAGAAAACTTTCTGCAGAAGAAGCCGACAAGTATGATAAGCAAACCCGTCAGAAACTGCTGGTTGATTCTCCTCTCAAAGGCCAACCAAAACCTAAGTTGATGGCTGAAGCCATCCGGGCTGCCGTAGATGAAGGTCAACAGGAGTCATCTGTAGCGGGCCTACCGCATAGAACCGGGCTTCGCTCTCAGGGGCCAGCCCTTTCAGGCGAAGCTTCTTCTTATCATCCCCCTGAGGACGAGGAGGATGAGTTACTGACTGCAGATGCAGAATCTGCTCCAGTGATGGATCTTCCTCCGTCTCCTGTATCAGAACCAAAGGGTCTTGAAGAGAATCCATCACCTTCTCCTTCAGCTTTAATGTCATAAGTCGGTGACTTAATTCCTAGTCCTACAACAGGACTTATGAATAAACCAGCCGTTGGCGCAAATCTTCCTGGGTCTTCAGCTGCTCAAGAAGACGAGGAACGAGTTGATTATGAAGGCTCCTCGATCGGCGGTGAAGCTGATGAAGATAAAGATGATGAAGGTGCTGAAGTTGACAACTTGCCGGGCGACGATGCAGAGGATGAGGAGCGCGATTCAATGGAAGACATAACTCTTTTTGACGATGCTCCCAAGGCTCTGTCTGATAAGGCATCTGGTTATACGCCTTTTTATCTCACCGGTAAGCTTAGTTTGTTTCGACTTATCCCACACGCTTTTTCCGCATTCCGACCGTTTTTTCGTGCAGGTTCGCCAACCCCTGGGACTACTTCGGCTGCTCCTTTAGAGCAAGAACCTGCGCCGGCGTTGGCCCCTTTACAAGAGCAACATACACCTGGCTCCCCTCCGGCAACTGCTTTGCCTACAGCATTGCCCGAGGCCACTATTTCATCTGTTACGTTGCCTGAAACCACTGCAGCAACTCCTCCTCCAGAACAGCCGGTCGTGCAGGTATCGGCTCCTTTGCCGGAGCAAACCTTACATGACTCTTCTGTGGTAGCCACTTCACCAAAAGCAGTGATGAAGATCTCACTTGCTCCGAAAGAGGTTAGGCCAAGCTCGTCTCAAGCGAAGGCATTGATGGCCTGACCTCGAGCCCTTCGCAATTGAATATTTCGATTGCTTCTGCAGCTTCGGCACCGGGATCGCCTACTAGCCATCGTCTTGACGCACCAACCTCAGCTGCTGAAGGGGTATCTTCAGGTGCGACCGTCAGACTTGCTAATGCACCTAAGTTCCTTCAGATATCTTTGGTGTATCTAAACACTCTTGTGAAGACGGTGGTTGAGTCTTTGATGACTGGTCAAGGGACTCTGAATTCCTTTCGACCTCTCCTGGAAGCAGGCTTAAACAATATTAAGTGTGTGGGCGAACCTCAATGGTTCGAGCGCTGCTCAGAAATCATCCTCCGTTTGGAGGAGAAATTACAACGCTTCGAGACCATGGGTCATAGTGACCTCCAGCCACAAATTGTATCAACTCTGGCTAATCTTCAAGTTGCCGAAGTGATACAACGGGAATCACTAGAGCGGGACTTAGCTGAGAAAGAGCGCCAGGCTGCGGAGTTTCGTGAGCGTCATATTCAGAAGCGAGAAGAACTAGAACGCTCGACTACTTCCCTGAATTCGCTCCGTGATAGACTTGTTGAAGCCGAGGCTGAAGTCTTACGCTTGAAGGCTGAAGTTTCTCGTGAAGAAAGCGTCGTCAATATCCTCAGCACCCAGAATGAAAACAGTGCTTTGGAGTATCATTCGCAGGCCCAAGCCCTAGAACAGGCCAGGAACAAAGTGGCGGCTATCATCACACCGAGTGCGGATGAACTCCGGGCCAAGGCGGAAGCTATGGTTCGAGCTAATCACGAGAAAGAATTGGCTGAGCTCAAGACTCAACTTGCAGCTTTTGACTTGATGCATGAGTGAATTTAGTCTCTCCTTTTTTTTATATGTTCTTTTGATAAGAACAAGTTTTGTCTTGTATCACTTTCTTTTGGCTTTTGAATAAGAAGTGCTATTGATCTTTTAATGTTCTTCGCATTTGTTATGTTTTGATTTTAGACAACAAATTACAAAGAATACTCAGAAATTTTCTATCGTAAGATAACTCTAGAAAATTTTCAACTGTTAGGGATAAATACTTGATTATTCTCCCAGAATTGAATTGCAAAGCAGAATCCTTCCTGTGTTATTTTGGTGTTAAACACTTGAAAGAAGTCCATAAGTGCCAGAAATATAGTTCTGACTTGATAAGGGGAATATTGCGATCAAAGCAATTTTGAGGGCTTATCGCTCTATTGAAGAGAGTCGATAAGTTGATAGTGTTGCGATCGGAGCAACTTTGAGGACTTATCGTTTTATTAATGAGAATCGATAAGTTAGAAGTGTTGCGGTCGGAGCAACTTTGAGGACTTATCGTTTTATTGATGAGAATCGATAAGTTAGAAGTGTTGCGGTCGGAGCAACTTTGAGGACTTATCGTTCTATTGATGAGAATCGATAAGTTAGAAGTGTTGCGATCGGAGCAACTTTGAGGACTTATCGCTCTATTGATGAGAATCGATAAGTTAGAAGTGTTGCGGTCAGAGCAACTTTGAGGACTTATCGTTCTATTGATGAGAATCGATAAGTTAGAAGTGTTGCGGTCGGAGCAACTTTGAGGACTTATCGTTCTATTGATGAGAATCGATAAGTTGGAAGTGTTGCGGTCGGAGCAACTTTGAGGACTTATCGCTCTATTGGGGAGAGTCGATAAGTTGGAAGTGTTGCGATCGGAGCAACTTTAAGGACTTATCGTTCTATTGATGAGAATCAATAAGTTGGAAGTGTTGCGATCGGAGCAACTTTGAGGACTTATCGCTCTATTGAGGAGAGTCGATAAGTTGATTTTGTCAGAGGTGTGATTTTAACGTGACGTCTGTGGGGATAAAATCCTTTTGTGTCTTGCTGGGGGGAGTCACTAAGTGTTGTTATCATCGGAGTGATGACTTATGATACTTAGGATTTAAACAAGATTTTAGGTAGTTTCATTACCCCACTGGAAGGAGTTGATAAACTGGTTATTTATTGCCCTGTTGGAAAGAGCTAATAAATTGACAATAATCTGAGTGATTTTGAGGACTTATCGTTCTGTTGATGAGAATCGATAAGTGAGTTCTAACAGAGGAGTTATAATCATATTGATAGTGATAATAACTAGATTCAATCTCTGTTAGGATAATGACCATCTGATGAGTTGAGAAGATACAGAGTTTTGAACGCACTCTGTTGAAAAGAACTCATGAACTTAGAGGCTAAGTATCGAAGATGGACTCTTCATTTGGAAGAGTTGTAACGCTAAGGTGACCTTCGCGTTTGAAGTATGAAACGCTGGTCTGAGCCCAGCGTTTGAACGCGGGTGTGAACCTCGCGTTGAGATTAAAGTCTTAACTGACTTTAAAAGATTTACTTTTCTTTTAAAAACGGTTGGGATTCTTTTTAAAGTCCTTAACCATCTCAACAACTTAACAGTTGTTATAAATAGACCTGAGTGGTCACATCAAGAGTCATTCGACTCTTTCTACTTTCGGCCATTTCCAAGAACGAGAAATCTCGTTTGACTTCGGCGAGATCTCCGACGAACTTCGTCTCCTTCGTTCGAAAACGCCTCCTCCGATCTACTGCATCGATGGCGCCTCGAAGAGTAGGCTCGAGCTCCAAGAAAGTCGCCGGAACGACTTTCGAAACACTGTCGATTAAGGACGCTGGCGGTGTTCTTGTTTCTGCGGGGACTTCGTCGTCGTCTCCACCGCCGCAAGGACTTCCCTGTCGTGGTAAGTGTAGACTAAAAGAACTTGCTTTGGCAAGTTTTCTGAAAACCCTAGATGGGTTCTTGATAACGAGGAAGATGACTCGTTTTGATCAGATGAAAATGCGGGGTTGGGATACCCTTTGGGTCCGACCCTCGCGTTCCAATTCTTCAACACGGGGTTCGTCCCTCGCATTTGAAACTTTCTGACGCGATGCTCGACCCTCGCGTTGGTGATTTCTGACGCGATGTTCGACCTTCGTGCTGGTGATTTCTGACGCGATGTTTGACCTTCGCGTTGGTGATTTCTGACGCGATACTCGACCCTCGCGTTGGTGATTTTGACCTGAGACTTAAACCCTTTGTGTTTTGGGGTTCTATCTTTATGTCGATGGCTCGCTTATAGCTGCTAACATCTGCTTTTTTGATTGTACAGTGCTTTTACCAAACGTGCCGCTTTCACAAGAGCATCATTTTGGGTATCTTGGCGGACCTGATGTGAATGAAACTTTCAGTCTTCAAAACACAGTTCCGCTTTGTACTTTCGCTGCCTCGGAGAGAACAGACATGATTATATCTCCTCGATGTTCCACTCTTAGAGTCTTGATCACCGACTTAGACGTGGAGACCCCTGCGGGCCATGCTCAGTTTCCCAAACCGGCATTCATATTCGGAGATCGAATATCCATCGATGATCACCTCGTACATGCAGAAGACTCGAAGCTATTGCGGAAAGTTGATAATCGCTACTTCTTCCTTCCAAACATGAAGAGGATGTATCCCCTCTCCTACTTCTTGAATGCAAGCCGTCGTCGGAGTCTGACTTTTGACATAGTCAAAGAGAAGGAAAATGTGTCGTTCGGATCTGGTCGATGGACTCGTACACAAATCGGAGGGCAGCTCAAGGGATTGAGACCTGGTTTATTTGAGAAGAAGGAACTGGCTCAGGAGATGCCACGCCCAGCGAATATTTTCATTCGCCAGTTCCTTGCGACTCAGGGTGAATTTTCTACCCAAGCGTTCAGATCCCCTGGGTGGGTTTGTTCTGGAGAAGGAGGTTGGTGGACCCGCATGATTGACTTCGTTCTTGAGGAGCTTAAGGAGTCACTCACTCAATCGGGTCTCACAATTCCCGTGTTAGCTACTCGACGGGGAGTTGTGCAGAGCTTCCATAATTTCTTCGCTATGTTGGAGAAATATAACTCGGACAGTTGCATATTTTTCACACCTGCAGGAGAGTTAGGTTTTGCTCTTCATGAGATGCAAGCGGTGTCGGGATTGCCACTTGGGAAAACACCCTACGAAGAGTTCATCCCTACTACCGAAGAGCTTTCTCAGTTGAGGTTGGCGCACCCAGAAATTTATGCTACTTTCTGGGAGTTGATGTGCCACTTCCATATATGTGCTCAAATCTGTGGGACGCGTGGAGGAGGCATCATGCATACCACGTGGGCGGAATACCTCTTTCAGAATTTAAACCGGAAAGATGTAGCCGTGTCTCGTGTTGCAGCCATCTCTCCCAAAGAAGCCAAAGCTCGGATTAAGGCTTCTAATGCCATCTACAAAACAGAGCATGTAGAGGAGGATTTTGAGGCTGGTGTTGAGTTTGAAAGTTTCCACCACCAGGCTACAATTCCTATTTCTGACACGACTCTACTTGCAGGCTTCTTTATGGTTTGGTTGAAACGGTGCGTAGTGCCGTCGAGACCAATAGAAGCGATCCTGGCTGAGGTTGTATATCCAGCTGTTTTGCTGGCACATGGGAGACCCGTGAGCCTCCTCACTGCCATGGTCGGCTGCATTCAAAACGGCCTAAGGATGTTAACCTCTGATCCGCTCGGCGCCTCGATGGTTAAAGTTGCCAGGAAGAAAGCAGGGAAGAACCCCCAGCCACGCATACCAGTGCCGTATACGTACTTGGTGGCCTGGTTCGTGCTGCATTGCCCCTCCTTGATGACGGGAGTATCGGAGAGTGCTGATGCTTACATCCCCTTCATACAGAGATTAGAGTCGGCCACGTGGACTCATTCTTACATAGTCAGGGCTCGACAATTCTTATCTCGGGAAGATAATTACCGGATTTTCTGTTGTGCTCCTGATTTTAACGGAGCTGACGTGAAGGATGCCCGCTTCCTGGACTTGCTTTTTGAGGGCTCGTCTTCTTTGGAAGAAGGCACATTCAACTGGCTTCTTATGATCAGGTTGGGCTACCTGGTCTTCTGCTTGCGGGAGAAGTGCTTTATTGAACCTTACGTGCCTTCTCGGTTCGCTAGGCAATTCGGATATGACCAGCTTTATGTTGGCAATCCCAACCCGGCATTGGCTCATATTGGGAATTTATATGAAGGAGCTCGTGCATGGTACTTCTTTTCCGTCGGGGGAACCCATGCGCAATTCACTCTACCCAATTCGCCGCCTGGCTGCTCCACTGTTGCCGATTTCCGCAGCTGGTATGAAGAAGTTTCCCAAGTCACTTGGTATGATATTTACACCTCCTGCATAAGTGAGATTCGGGAATTGTATCGTTCGAGGAGTCGTTCTTCCAGCACTCGTTTGCCAGGGATTGAAGAATATCTATCCTGCGAACAAGAAGCATCTGGGGCTGTCGAAGCTCCTAGAAATTTATCTGCCATCGAGCCTCCTAAGGAAGAAACTCCTATGGAGATCGAAGAGGAAACACCGATTGCTGACTCTCCCGAAGAAAAACCAATTCCAAAAGTGCCTGCTTCTGAACCTCGTCTTCTGAGATCGGGTAAGAAGGCTCTTTCTGCTGCTGAGCAGGCCGAGTATGACAGGAGAATGCGTAAACGACTGCCTGTCGTAGCCAAAAATTCAAAGAAGACCAAATTGATGGGAGACGCGATACGATCAGCGCATGCTGCGTTTCCTAAAAATAGAGAGGATATTACGCTTCCCACCGCTCCTCCAGGTCTTGAAGCAATAATCGGTGATCAGGAAGAGGATATCTTAGGCTCCACGTCAGAGATGATCAAAAAATTCTTATCTGAAGCCCCGCACACCTCTACTCGCACTGATTATGCGGACTGCTTCGTTTATCCGACCGCTCCACCCCCAAGCTCTGAGACACTGAGGGAGCTCATCGAACAACTGGAACGTTGGATGCAAAGGACCATTGACGTTGTCAGTCTCGGGGACGTAAGTTACAAGGTTTTTGAACCTCATTTGCTGGAATGCTTGGCTAAGATCAAGCATCAGGGTGATAAAATATGGACCGAGAACTGTCGTGAGAGCCTCATCATCTTGGAATATGAGCTGGAATTCCTCTCCATGCTGCAACGTGACGACATAGGCCCAGAAGTGGATCGGGCTCTTTCTGAGGCCAAGGCTTCGAAGGCACAACGGCAAGAGGTTCTTCAGAAGAGTTTATCCGAAACAGAACCTCGTCTTGCTCACCTGCGTGATGAACATGCCCAAGTACAGAGGGACATGGGCAACCTCGTTGTGGGTCTCCGGGATACTGCAGCAGAACTTGCTCGAGCTGGTGTTGAAGTCCCTCAGATAAACGCTCAGCTAGCTGATGGTGTGGAGATTTTAAGAGGATTCGCTGGTTATTGCGATGGACTCTTCAAATGCTATTGCGACGAGATTGTCGCTGCCGATAAACTTCGGTGAGAACTTGCAGAAGCAACGCCTAGTGAAGAGGAACTCAAGAGCAAGATAACTAAAGACATCAGAAAGGCTCGCGAGGAAAATATATCAGCGCTGAAATCTAAACTCAAGTCTTTCAGATTGATGAGCCCCGATGTTTAGGGTTTGCGCTATTTTTGGTGGAGGGATAAATTTGTATCATTTTCCTTTCAATTGTTTTCACTTTTGTATTCAGATTAACAATATTGAATGGAAATGATATCATTTTGGTTTTCATTATCTCTTTTGTTGAAATATGATTCAAGACAATGAAAAACGTAGTGTCGACTTAATATGAAAACGAAATTCTCTTTATTATCATTTATAAAACAATTCTAGAAAATTTCAATCGTCAGAGGTGTAGTGTTAACTTGACGAAATACAAAGTAGAGTTACACTATAAATAGGCAACCCCCAGCCTAATCTAGCGGGGGATTAGGGGGCAACATGATTCACGGGAAATATCTCTTTAGGAATTTCCCATTGATTGGCATCATGAGCCTATCTCCTTGTTGATTGATGAGGCGATATGCTCCGTTCGAATAAACTGAGTCTATTACGAAGGGCCCTTCCCATTTAGGATTGAACTTCCCTTTGGTTTTGTGTGTCATCACCATGGGTCGTCTGTTGGCCAAGACCAGATCGCCTTTCTTGAAAGTTCGTTCCTTAACCTTTTTATTGTAGGCTTTGGAAATCCGAGCTTGATAGAGTTCGATCTGCTGCTTAGCTTGAAGTCGTTTGTCGTCTAGGGCTTCAAGTTCTTGCAGGCGCCGTTGATGCTTTTCTTCTTCTGTTAGCCCCGTCGTGATAGCGACTCTCAGAGAAGGAATCTGAATTTCTAGTGGTAATACAACTTCACAGCCATATACCAGCGAGAACGGTGTAGCTCTCGTAGGGGTCCTCACCGTTGTGCGGTAAGCCCACAAACATTCGCCGAGTCTTTCGTCCCAATCACGTCGAGTCTTGGAAACGAATTTCTTGAGAAGTTTCACGATAGTTTTGTTGAAGGCTTCTGCAAGACCATTCGCCGGCGGGTAGTATGCCGTAGATGCAACGCTCTGGATTCTGAATTTGTCACAAAACCTTTGGAACCCAAAACTGACAAATTGCGTCCCATTGTCATGAACTATCCGCCTCGGGACTCCAAAACGGTAGACAACATGGTGTTTGACGAATTTAATTACGTTGGAAGTTTTGACTTCTTTCAACGGGATTGCCTCCCCCCATTTGGAGAAATAATCGGTCATAGCCAGGATGAACCGATGTCCTTTAGAAGTTGGAGGAGAAATTGGACCTACAATATCCATGCCCCATTCTTCAAATGGCCATGACGCAGATGTGGGATGTAAGTTCCCAGGTGCTTGGTGGATGAAATCCCCATGAATTTGGCACGCATGACAACTTTTAGCGTAGTCAACCGCGTCTAAGAACATCTTTGGCCAGTAATAGCCAATTCGTCGGAGGCGGTCCCCTAATTTAGCTCCGGGCTGATGAGCTCCGCACATCCCGTCGTGAGCTTCCTTGAGGGCCTCTTTTGCTTCCTTTTGAGAAAGACATCGGAGCAAAATGCCGTCATAGGATTTACGATACAGAGTCTGAGTGACTGCATCGTAATAGAATCGGAGGGCCTTTCGTTTGATGCCGGCTGCTTTCTTAGGATCGTCAGGTAAGATTCCGTATAGGACATAGTCAATATATGGAAATCGCCAATCTCTAGACTCGAATTCTATGGAGGTCGTACAGACTTCCTCCGTCATTGTCTTGTCTGAGCTTTCCTCCTTAGGAATCTTGGAGGAGTATAGTTCACGTCCTGAGACTGGGATTGTCGTTTCGGTTCCTGATGGTAATGCCAGCGAAGTTTCCAATGAAGCCAAAGCATCTGCGTAAGCATTCTGGGCTCTTGGAATGTATTCGATAAAGAATCCCTCGAACTGCTTAGCTTGCTTCAGCACTGCAAAGTAGTATGGGATTAAGTCCTCATGACGTACTTCGTACTCCCCTCGGACTTGATTTACAATGAGTTGAGAATCACCATAGGCCTCCAGGTGCCGAATGTTGAGTTCTTCGGCGAGCCGCATCCCTAGTAATAACGCGTTATACTCAGCTACATTGTTGGTACACGGTTCGATTAAGGAAAATCCTCTTGGGATTACGTGGCCGTTAGGCGATACGAGCATCACTCCTACTCCCGCAGTAATCGCTCCGTGAGGGTTTGCTCTAGACGCGCCGTCGAAGAATAGTTTCCACACTTGTGTAGATTCTTGAGCAACACAAGCTTCGGCGACTTCGTCGGGCAATTCTTCATACAACTTAGATGTCCCTGGTACCGGGTGATCGGCCAAGAAATCTGCCAATGCTTGACCCTTGACTGCCTTTTGGGGCATAAATTGCATGTCGTATTGTGACAAAAGGATGGCCCATTTTGCAAGCCGGCAATTCAGAGACGATGGTTTCGTCATCAGGACTCTCAAAGGATTCACCTTAGAGATGACATGAATTGTCTGTCCAACTAGGTAATGTCGCATCTTTTGAACCGTGAATACCAAAGCGAGACATTCTTTCTCGACCGGGTTGTACCGATGTTCGGCTCCCATCATAGTCCTACTTAAATAGTAGATGGCTTGTTCTTGGCCTTGGTCGTCGTTCTGGGCCAGCAGCGCTCCCAGCGAATGATCCATAGCCCTCACATATAATAGGAATGGTTTTCCTGATATAGGGGCCACGAGAACCGGTGGCTGGGTGAGATACTTCTTGATCTCTTCAAATGCTTTTTGACATTCCCCATCCCACACAAAGGATACTCCTTTCTTCATGAGCTTCGAGAAAGGTTGGCAGCGCCCCGAAAGGTTAGATATGAACCTCCGGATGTAGGCTAGTCTACCTTGCAAACCTCGGAGTTCTTTGAGGTTCTTCGGCGGTGGCATGTCTTGGATGGCGCGCACCTTCTCTGGATCCAGAGAAATCCCCTTGGATGTGACAATAAATCCCAGGAATTTTCCACTTGATACTCCGAGAAATGATTTTGTTGGGTTCATCTTCAGCTGATGTGTCCGCATGATATCGAACATTGTCTTCAGATCTGCAAGATGATCACCCTTACATTGGCTTTTCACCGCTATGTCGTCAACGTAGCATTCTATCTTTTTACACAGATATTCGTGGAAGATAGTGTTCATTGCACGTTGATAGGTTGCGCCTGCATTTTTTAGGCCGAAGGGCATTACTGTGTAGCAATACACCCCCAGCGGTGTTCTGAATGCAGTATGCTTCTCGTCGTCCGGGTGCATCTTGATCTGATTGTACCCGGAGAATCCATCCATAAAAGACATTCTTTCATATCCGCAAGTGTTATCGATCATAACATCCGTGATAGGAAGCGGGAATTCGTCTTTTGGACAAGCTGCGTTAAGGTCACGGAAATCAATGCATATACGGACCTTACCGTTTTTCTTGGGAACTGGAACAATGTTAGCTACCCAGTCTGGGTGTTGTTTTTCCCTGACAAAGCCTGAGTCAATGAGCTTCTTCACTTCGGACTCAATTGCTTCCATGATCTCGGGACGAAACCGGCGTTGTTGTTGTTTAACGGGTTTGGCATACGGATCAATGTTGAGACAGTGCAAGGCCACTTTTGGGTCAAGACCAGGCATGTCTTCATAATTCCAAGCAAAGACATCTATATATTCTCGGATGAGAGATATAAGGTCTTCTTTCTCGGAAGATGATAAATCTTCGGCTATGAAAATGAGCTTAGGATCATGTTCGTCTCCCATGTTAACCTGGACCACTTTATCTTCAGTGGGTGGTTCGCGTTGTTCGAATCGCATATCACACAAAATGTTAAGACGTTTGATCCAGGGGTCATTGGTCGATTCCATTAACCCTTCATCATTCCCTGCGTCTTCGTCCGGGTGATCGATTGAAACCATATTCACGGTCAGATTTCTAAAGAGAGGTCCGACACTGACATCGGACTCATATGCAGATGTTCCGGATGAGCGGTCCTGACGCAGATAATTACTTATTTCATTTTCCGAAACAGCGGGAGGTGTGACAAATCCTAAACCCCTTCTAGTCTTTTAATAGTAATCTGGGGGTTTTCCTTCGGGGGTTAGGGACATTCGAATTGGTGTTCGCCTTCCCTTCCCGAAGTTTAGACATTGCCTTTTGTTAAAGTCATATCCCATTTGTTTCATTAGTCGAAGGGAGTTGGGTTCGTGATAATGGAATTGAGGAACTCCATCGTCTTCCTCCGAGCTTCCTCGTTTGAGTTGTATCGGTTTGACTTTTCCGAAACAGATCGGCTTCCGTCCTTTCCTTCTGGATGGGACTTTAAAGAAAGCCTTCTGTGCGTCCTCTATTTCTTCGTCTGAAATAAAAGACGACTTGATCGGCAATGTGAGTGATGCTTCTGTGCACAGTACGTGCCATGGGTTGGTACCTGCACTAGAATTATTCTCTATTTGTTTATTGTTAAGAGAGACATCAGACAAGTACGCTAAAATAAAATCTTCATTAATGCACCACTCGCCCCCACTCGGTACATCATTATTACTCTCACCCAAGGACAGTCTTCGTCAGGATCTGGCTCGATGTCAGCTTCGTTACCGCTGTCTACATCTTCTTTCTCCTGGGACTCCAGATAGAAGACGGAGTCGGTGTGGAAGTTTTCTACTCCTCGGAAGGGGTATTTTTCTGTGATTAAGGTTCGAACTTCGCCCTTGTCATTGACGTACTTCATAACCTGGTGCAGGGTGGATGGGACAATGCGGTTTGCATGTATCCATGGTCGTCCTAGCAAAAGATTGTAAGACGTGTCCGCATCTATGATGTAGCATGCTACCTCAGACTTGAGATCTCCGATCTGGCACCTGAGCTTGATCTTTCCCAGGGGTCGGGTACTGTTTGCATTGAACCCGAAGATAGTAGTCTGAGTAGTGTGCAGTCGGTGCATAGGAATCCCTAATACCTGCATGACCCTGTAGGGCATGATGCTGAGCGCTGAGCCCGGGTCAACTTGAACACGACTAATTTCCGAAGATCCAATATACCCTGTGTAGTACAATGGTCGGTCATGTTCGTGTTTGACCTGCATGTCTTCTTGTGTGAATGATATGCATGGTAGACTTCTTGCCGCTTGCAGGCATTGCAGACAGGTTTGATCATCAGAAGCCTCGGGAATCGGAGTGACTTGTGTAATAAAGCTTTCCGTATTCTTTAAAGCTTCGATCAGAGCTTCCTTGGTAGTTTTAGATAACTTCAAGAGCTCGTATAAAGTGATTCTGGCCGGTATGTTGGCCAATTGCGCCATGACGTTGAATTGAAAGGGAGCGCTTGACTCCCCGAGTTCCTGGTGAAGATTTTTATTGAACCGGAGCTCTTTCTGTTTGCCTTTGTCGACCGGCTTCTTCGGCACAGAACCCCCAACGTCTTGGGGCTGTTCTTCCACCTCTTGAGCATTCTGGCCGTAATCCCTCAAATAGGCTTTTCCTGACCGAGTGCCAGGGTTGTCTCCTGGATATGTTGCCAGGACAATCCTCTCCTCTTCTGAATCAGTAAGAGGTTTGAGATGGTCATCGTTTTCGGTAATAGAGGGGCTAATCATGTTGGAAGATTTAGCCTTGCCTCCCTTCTTTATGGACGAGGTGCTCGTCCACTGTTGATCTCCAAGCAAGTCAGGGTGGACCCACATTATTTCCCCTTTTGGGGTGGTGAGGGGTACCAACCCCCTGTCCTTCTGACTATGCAAGTCAGCATTCTTTAGGTGCATTTCTCCTTTGCGGATGGGCACAACACCGTTCACGGTTACCACCGGGGAAAGTCACCAAATTGGACCGCTATCATATTAGTGGATACGGTCTTCTGCTCTGGCTTCAAGGTGAGCACATTAGCGTTTACCAAATTCTGCAAGATGTCTTTGAAGACATAGCACTTTTTGGTAGGGTGCCCCAAGAATCTGTGATAACGACAATAGTTGGGGTCATCCACTTTCCCTGCTTCATCTGGCTTCCTGATTTCAGGCAACTGGAGCTTGTTGTTCTTGCGAAGCAATTGGAATAAGGTATCCACATGCTCCTCTTTGAATGAATATTGTTTGGGCGCTCTTTGCTGATTTGGCGTTTTACCTTGCTTGGTAGGTGGTGACACTCGCGTGTAGTCAGCTGCTAGAGTCTCCTTCCCCTTAGACCGCTGGGCATTGTTCTGATTACATTGCTGTTGTTGTTGCGGTTTGGGTTGTGGCACTTCTTCAGCTTTGACTCTCGCCACTATCTCTTCCGCTTGTTCTCCTTGTGAAACTAGTTGTCTCCAGGAGCGACACTCCGCTACTCCTATCTGAGCAAGGAGCTGAGTCTGCAGGTTGTGCCTGCAAGTTTCAACCAGGGTTGATTGAGTCATACCTAAGGGACATCGCAATGCCATGCTGCGGAATCTTTCCATGTAGGCTTTGATGGACTCTCCCTTCCTTTGCTTGGTGGCGAGGAGAGTTGGGACTGAAACCTCCGTGTCGTCCTCAAAGAACCTGGCTAAGAATAGCCTTTCCAGGTCTACCCATTTCTGGATAGATCCGGCAGGCAGTTTTATAAACCATTCAAAGGCAACTCCTTTAAGCGTGCCAATGAATAAGCGGGTCAAGATGGCGTCATTTGCTACCACGTCTCCAGTTTGGGATTTGAAGTAGTAAATGTGCTGATTTGGCGATCCCGTGCCGTCGAACGGTTGCAAGGTTGGAGCCTTAAATTTTGGCGGGTAGGGAGCTGTATCCCATTCCGCAGGATAAGGCCGAACCACTCCTTCTTCGCGGAGATCGCTCCTGTTAGCAATTGCATTAAGACGAGCTTCTAACTCATCCACTTTGGTGGACTGAGGGTGCAGTTCTTTTTCCATCTCCTTCTCACCTTCGGAAGAGGATTCAAGATTGTGAGTCTCACGATCTGAATGTTCGTGCGCTTTCTGCTTTCCCTTTGAAGTAGTCTTCCGGGAAGACTCAGGTTTGTGGCCTTTTTCGGCGAGGAGCTGGGCCAACATATCCTTTAACTGGAGGAGTGTCTCCTGTTGCGCCTGGAGCATGACATGGTGCTCGTTCACCTTTTTGGCTATATCCTCGGGGCTTTCCGTCATGTAGGCAGAAACTCCTTGTGCTCCGACAGAGCTTGAAGATTGAGACTCGGCTATTGCCGAGTGTTCATCACTTATTGTAATGCCTTTGGCTAACTTTTGATAGTTAACCGGGCGAATAGCTCCTGTCCGAGTCCGAGTATTCCGATATACTCCTTCGAGTTGGTCACAAATTTCCCTAACAGTTGGGGAGTGACTTCTTTGCGACTCGTCGGAATCGGAATGCGAAGCTTTCCCTCGGCCGATCATGTTGATAGTGACCTGAGGGTACTCAGATTTCTTTTTGTGTCGGCGTTGTCGTTTGGCAGGACTAACGACATTTGTTAACCTTTCAAACACAGATTGCCGAGGCGAGGATGTGCAGCAATGGCACTCCGAAAGAACCGCCGAAATAAGCCTCTCACATTGGCATGAGTGAGTTGCTTGCGTTGTTGGTTTTCCTCTTGATAATAATTCCCGCAGATCAGGAACTTGGGAGGAACTTTTCCCCGGGCTTGGAAGTGGAGATGGAACCCCCTGCCCTTGGGTAGGTGAGACTAGTTCTTATCGAACGTGGATTTTGAAACCACGCTGATCTTTCTGAACCTGGCGGACCTCTTGAAGATCGCGTTCTCAAAGAACAGCACCAGAGTGGCGTTCTTGAAGATTAACGCGAGGGTCGCGTTGGGATTTGTAAACGTTAGGCCGAGGCCTACGTTTAAATGATGAAACAGACCCGCGAGGGTCCTGTTTTGTTTGAACGCGCCCCTGGGGGTCGCGTTTAGTTGGTGAAACAGACCTGCAAAGGTCATGTTTTGTTTGAACGCGCCCCTGGGGGTTGCGTTTAATTGGTGAAACAGACCCGCGAGGGTCGTGTTTTGATTGAACGCTTCCCTGAGGGTCGCGTTTGACAGCTTCCTTCTGAGGGCTGCGTTTTGAGGAGACAACGCGCCACTCAGGGTCGCGTTTCAGCTGAATTAGCCGAGGCTCATAGTTGGGCTCATTGCCACGAAGCGAGCGTTCTGTTTTGGGAACGCTAAGTTCGGCTGAAGTTTCAGGAACGCGATCTTTGCGTTGAGCCAACATTCGGCTCTCACGTAAGTGTGCTCGTCGTATGGATCTTCTCCGTCGGCGAGCGGCGTTCTTCTTGGCTTGTTTTAAAGCCTTAGCAGCAGCGTCGTTGACGCTCATGGAACTCGTTTCTTCCAGAGGCCGTTTGTGGCCTGAAGCATGCCTCGCTGACGCGGATGTGGGATCTTCCGCCAACAGAGCCAGTTTGAGTTCCTGGCCGAAGGAGAGGGCTTTCTTCGGCACTTCAACAACAGAATCGATCTCCTTAGAGATCTTGCGGACACCATGCCTAGCCTTAGGGCTAAGCGATCCAGAGGACAAGGCCTCCTCGTATTTCGCTTGATCAAACTCTACGACGAGAGTTTCTACAGTCGTTCCCATGAGGTGGACGTCGGACTGCGCTACCACTTCTTCATCGGAAAAGCTTGTCCCCAGCAGAGTCGCCATCTTTTGTATGTAGGAAAAATTGCAAAGAAGAGAATAAAAGAAATTTGATTTTGATTCCTTTAAATCTCGATTACAACTTGATTACAAAAGAGAAGAAAATGAATTTGGTTTTCTCTTTTGTTTAAAATTGGGTTCTTCTTGGTAGCGATGGAATGCCTCCTTCGATTGCTTGCGTCGAATTTTCTCTCCGTTAACGATCCGACCGCCTCTTATCTCGTGGGAACGATTGAACTTCTGTGAAAAGTTTTATAAGTAACTCTTTAATGAGTTTAAGAACTCCGAACGAGTTATAACTCTGAACGAGTTAGAACTCTGTGGATAGAGTTGTTAGAACCGAAAATTCGGTTAATGATCAAGCTGTTATCTGTTGTCGAAGAATCTTCTCAGATTTGATCTTCTGAGATTGATTCAAAAAATCTTATCTTAAAAGATTTAGTTGCTGCTGCTGTTGAATCACCGAACCTGAGTGGTTGAGATCCTCCAGAATTCGCCTCCGCTGCTAACTCCTGTTTAGATTCTGAGAAATCTAATCTCTAGAATCCAACTCGTCCGCCCTTAACTCAGTTGAGTTTGTTGAGTTTATATAGGGGGATAAGAGGTGTAACTGCCCTCTAAATCCGCTCCTACGTGGGCGTGATTCCCTCGATCGTGGGAAACAGTTCTGAAACCGTTCGACTTGTGTTTGAACAAGTCAAACGCCCAATCTGGCGTTCAGAACCCAACTTCGTGTCTTAGGATTGAGACGCGAGGTTGGGTATTAGCTGAACATTGATGAACGCGAGGGTCGCTCGCGTTTTGATTTGTTCCTTGCTTGAAAACGCGTGGGTCGGTATGGGCTGAACCCCTACGAACGCGAGGGTCGCTCACGTTGATTTGTGACTTGGAAACGCGGGGGTCGCCTGCACTTCCATAATTGTAACGCGGGGATGACTTCCGCGTTTTAGAAGGAGCTAATTGATTTGTAACTTCTTCTGTAAGGCGTTGCAAAGACCGTTGTTCTGTAATCCTCGCTTTAGCTGTTGTGGAGTGTGAAAGTCGTCAGATTGTAACTCTCACTGTAGATTGTGAAGACTGCTGAATAGAGTTTCTATCAGTTGTCGGAAGTGTCGTCGAATTGTAACTCTTCTCGATCTATATGAAAAGGCTTCCATTTGCAGTTTCTTCGTTTATCGACCCGAAAGCTATTTGATTGTAGCTTTCGTTGTAGGAGCTTAGACGGGAATCAACATCCATAGTGTCTTTTAGACGAATATTTGCCCACAGCTCTCTACCAAGCAATTCACCAACTAAGTCCAACCTTTTATTTCTAAAATCATTACACTGCTCATCAGCATCTTTATTAGTTATGCTGTTGTCGCAGCCATCAAGATCAATCATCTCAAAAATGAGGTCGTGTTTGCGGTGATCTTGGAAGTCGTTTGATTGTGACTTCCGTTATCGGGGCTTGTTTTAATCAGCTACCCATTGTGATTTTTAGACAGCCTACAGATTGTATGTGATAGTTTATTATTTTTTCTGCGTAGACTCTATTTGTAACTAAATATGCTTGGATTTGTTGGGAGTATTTTGGCGTATGGATATGTATATGAGGTGAATTTATCTATCGTGTTGTGATGTTGTGAAGTGATTAAATGTGTTTTAATTTATTTTATTTCTTAAAATTTATAACTTATACAAGGATTATACTGTTTAGCAATATATATGAGGTGGATTTATGCTTTTTGTACATATGATATATTGTATATACGCAGGATATACGTCGGGATCAATCTATGCATGTTATGTGCAGGTTTTGAGGTTTCTGCAAAACCCACCCGCTAGTAGTCCCATGGGTTTTGGCCAACAGAGCCCAAAGTCTCTGTAAAACCCACGTGACCGCTAGTCCCGTGGATTTTCTAAAACTATTCAAAAAACCCACGGGACTAGTAGTCCCATGGATTTTTGATCCTTGCTTAGTGGCTGGTTTGCGGCCACTATATGCATGTGTTTTGAAATACCAATTCAACAAACCCGACCTCTTTTTGGCCAACCTTGACGAGCTAGCCAAAAGGAGATCGGTTTTGCTAAATATCTAGCAAAACGGTCAGTTTTGCTAAATATTTATCAAAATCGGCCTATTTCCTAAAAAATTCCATTATATAAAAGTACAAATAAGAATAGTTTTTCTATGGTGTGTCCTTAGACCATATTTTAAGAAGTATTAACTGATGTTCAATACTTTTGTTATCATAGAAGAATGCGTACAATTTTAATGATTTTTTGTTGAAATGTGGTCATAAAAAATCATTCGCTCACCCATCCTTGATTAGTTTCAGGTAATATTCTAGCTCCAGCCAATGCAAAGTTTGCTCGGCTGCTGATGTTATCGTCAGGTTGCAAAATTGGAGGGGTCAATGGAAGCCCAGCAAATTTAGCTGCACTTGAATAATTTTAAATTAAAAACAAAATAAAATCGAGATAAAATGACCTTATTAATTGGATAAAGTATTTCCACGTGGACTAGGTCCGTGGACTAGTTCCATGGACATGTTGGGATTTAGGGCCTAAAATTAAAGAAAAGCAAATATGATAAAGAAACCATTAAAAGTTGATTTCTATTCATTTCATCAAAAAAAAAAAACACGGAATTAATTCCTTAAAAATTAGTCACATCATTCAATAATAGGTAACAATTCATCTCATCTCATCTCATTTGTTAGTTTTAAGAAATGAACAAAACACAAAAAGACCTATAATAAAAAATAAGTTTCTTATAATTGATTTCCTTGTATTTTATGCCAACCAAACAGCCCCTTAATAAAATCAGAACTCGTAAATTAGTATAAAACATGCAAAATCGAAGATAAATTAATGTACTGGTCCGAGAATCATCATACATGCGATGAACCTAATCCATTAAAAAGTTTTCAAGATAGCTCATGTCAGACCGAAGCTAGGCATGACCCTCCACTTTATACTCACCAATAAAATCGGCCATCGTCCGGCCATCAGTAGAAAGCCCGTTGGGCCCATCAAACGGCCCATTTAGCCCATACGGTGGATAATTGGCCTCGTAATCAGAGGTAGTCTCTATGTAGTTATTGTTGCCGGCATCCACGGTGGAATCTCCAAAGATGAATAAAGCTGTGCTGGATTTCTCCGGTGAGCTTGCTCCATGAATAATTGGTAGTAGAAGAAAGATTATTATGAAGAGAAACGAGGAGGAAGAAGAGGATGCAAACCTTCCCAATTAACAAAGTAATTTAATGTGACACCCAGAAAACTTGTAGTGTCATGGTATTATATATATAGAGAAAACTAGAAATATAGATTGGACTCAAAAGAGGAAGGGAGTCGCTACAGGCACACCCTCAGGCACACCACCAACCACACCCCCTCTCTATCTACGGTGCATGGGGCATCACATCAGAATTTTTTAAAAAATCTGATGTGGGGCCCCCTGTACTGTAGATAGAGAGGGGGTGTGGTTGGTGGTGTTCCTGTATCATTTTTGAAAGAGGAAATGAAGAAATTGTACTTTATTTTATTAAGGAAAAATTCTGAAAATACACCACATTCGCTAAATATTTAGTAAAATCGACCATTTTGCTAAATATTTAGCAAAATCGACCTCTTTTTGGCCTGTTGGCCAAAAAGAGGTCGATTTTTAAAAAAGTGGTCTGAAAACATACGGGACTACTAGTCCCGTATGTTTTCAACACAGTAATTACAGATTAGAAAACATACGGGACTACTAGTCCCGTATGTTTTCAATTCACGGCTGCTTATTATCCCCTTTACAAAACCCCCAAAACCGAGCTCATCCATCACCAAACCAATGGCAAACCCCGTCATCACTATGAGATCCAGTGCGGCTGCCACGTCAGCTCCTGGTCTCCCCCCTTCCTCCTCCTCTAGTAGACGCTTGAAGAGGAGAGCCATGGTGATTAGAGCAGCTCTGGCCGTGGAGCAGAAGGAGAAGACCAAAGTTTCTCTCTTGAGAATTGGAACGAGGGGAAGGTGATTTCTGCTCTGCCCCTTGAGTTTGAATCCATTTTAGGTTTGCCCATTTCAGAAAGTTGTGATTTTGTTGGGGATTTGGTGGTAAATTTGTGAGCTTTGTGGTAAATTGTGAGTTTTGACCTCTGAAAAGAGTGGGAAAGGCTTCTGATTGATCCCAAATTTTGGAGAAATTTCTGATCTCTTTGTTATTCCCGTATGGTTGTTATTCCCGTATGGTAGATGACTATGTCATCCGAGGAGCAGCCGTTAAATGAGTACAGAAATAATAAGGGACCAGTGGTCCCGTATGAATTCTGTGAACACTAATATCTAGATTAGTTGAGCTCTAAACATACGGGACTAGTAGTCCCGTATGTTTTCTGGAGCTTGTTTTTCAAAATCGACCTCTTTTTGGCCTATTAGCCAAAAAGAGGTCGATTTTGCTAAATATTTAGCAAATTTGGTCTATTTTCAGAATTTTTCCTTTTATTAACTGTGTAATATGTTTTTTTTTTAATTATTCAAACTTATATTAGATTAGATCTCGAGAAAGAGGATATTAGCTAAACCCAAGAGCCCATTGGATCTACATCAGTTAAAACCCGACCCGCACTTTATCTTTAATCTCATACCTTCCTCGTTCTTTGAACTCTCTTTTTTCTCTTCTTCTTCTTTGATCTTCGCCCAAGAAAAGTTGAAGGATTAGGGATTTCAAAAATGGAATCCCTTCTCCTATCAAAAGCCAACCTCCTCTCTTCTCGGCTTCTCATCGGTCCTCGTCCTCTGTAAGTCCTTGCTTCCCCTTCTATTCAATCCCTTCTCAGGGCTCTATTTCGTGGATTTTTTTTAATTTTTTTTAATTTTCTGCAGCAATTTGAAAGAGAGGAGCGGAGTAGCGTTAGTGGGCATGAGGAGCATTAGAAGGCTTAGGAGCCCGAGGTGCTCGATGGATGTTTCGCTTGGCGGCAGCTCTAGCTACGGTAAGAATTGGGCAGTTTGCGATTGAAGTGGAGTCCTTGTGAAGAAACGGTTGTAAAATGACCTCTTTTGGGTAGATTTTAGTTATACAGTTGGTGAAAATCTGTTTATTGAATAATTTTCACTGGTAGTATGAAAATTTGGATATTGAGGCCTTAGTTTGCATCTTGAACTGATGCTTGAATGTATCTTCCTTCATCATTTGTTGTATAGGGGAATTCATGCGTGATTAGGATTAAGGGTTGATTGTGAATAGAGTTTATTTCTTGAAGTCAAGCGGGTCATTATTGTTTAGGATATTTAATTAAGGAGATTAGAGCATTGTATCAACTATCCTTCTTGGACGTGTTTCACTCCTTGATTCCACATGACTGTTAATTTTCCTCTTCTACTGTTATTCCTAGTGTACCTTGTAGTGTATATCTATGTTGCATGGGTGCGGGTTCCAATATGGGTGCGGGTATGGGTACAGGACACAATTTTTTTTGTAAAAGGTAGGATATGAGGACCAAATGTGTATATATTGAAATTTTAATAATTTGCATAAGATCAGTATTGTTTTTTTCATTCATAAGCTATAAGAATCAAAATTCCTATGACATTTTTGTGTTGCTTTTATATTACCTGGGTGTTTTAAATTACAACATGTATTGTATAATTGAGTACACTCCTGAATAAATGTATGTGCATTTATCCAGGGAGTGTCCAAGGAGTGTCGGTGTTGGGTACAGCTTCATGATAGAAATATCCATGCAACATAGGTGTATATTAATTTGAATATTGATTGAAATTTGGAAGTGATATAAAGAAACTTGATATTATATTGTCAATGCCCAAAGGTTATATCTTTGATATATGCACAAGGAAAAAACATATACTGACCTTGAATCCTGTCGGAGGTAACTTATAAAGTTGATGTGCCCATATATCAAAACCTAGACATGCTATGCTAACTCAAATTCCTTACGGCAGAACAAAGAGGATGCTAGAGTAACCATTATCTAAGCATTTCCATGGTGCTTGTGTGGAGTGTGGATTTCAAGGTTATAGAAAGCACTCCCTAGGCGTAGGGCCCGATGCCTAGAGCCTAGGAAACTAGGTAAGGCCTAGGAAGTTTTCCTATTTTTTATTTTTTTGATAGTAAATGCCAATGTTATAGAAATCTTAGGCACCGGATTGCCACCTAGGCAGTGGAGGTTTTGCTAAAAGTCGAAGGAGATAGAAGAGGTGAGAAGAGGTGTTCATAAGAGGAGGCTGGAGGAGTTTGGAGAAGGTTGGAATGCGTCAAGACTGCAGTGGAGAAAATCACGATCAATACCTAAAGGACTCAGTCTACGTAAGCATACCATGCTCTCCTAAGCGCTCTCAAAACTTAGGTGAGCTGCCTAGGTATCGCCTAGGCGTTACGCGCTAGGCAGGCGACTGGGTACCGCCTAGGCCCAGGCATATGCCGAGGCGGGCTTGGCGGAGGTTTTTTTAAAACATTGTGAGTTTTTATACAGGATTGAATATGCGGTGTTATAGATCTCAACCTAATGTATTATTTCAGTATCAATGATAATTTTCCAAAAAGAATACCACATATTTGAAGATCACCTGGCTTGTTATCAATCCTAGAAAGTCACTTGGCATCTAGAAAAACTCATCTTATTTCTCATGCAAGTTAGCTTGTCAAAGCAGAGAGAGATACTCCAAATTGAAGGGAAGATGATATAGTTTCTACATAGGAAATTGCATTCAGCTCTTAATAAAAATTAAATCCAAACAGGGGCAATGAAGTCACATCGGCTACTCAAATGTAACTGATTGGATTAGTATTAATGAGATTTGTTTAAGCTGAGTAGACTAGGTAGCAATGAAGCAGATTTCCACACCACAGACAAGCAGGTGAAGGTCGGGGCTTATTATCTGGCATCACCCTTCTGATGTCAAACTCACTCTCTTGAAAACCAGAAAGTAAGCAAGAAGATTAGAGGTTCGCTTCTTCAAGGTGTTTATTTTGGGCTTGTACACTCGCCATTTCTATCTTTATTGCCTTGTCTTGTATCGCCCATGTGTCGAATTGCTAAGTCAACATGTTCTTACCTCCTTTGAGGTGACGAGCTCATGGGCGGATATCAACCTTCTTTTTCAGTACATCCTTTGATGTCATTCTATGTTCTTCTGGTGATGCCTTTTTTTTTGGGTCACTTGCAGACTCCATTTTTATGCGAATCCGATTTCTGGGTCACTTGCAGAAACCAAGGATACCACTTCAATAGAGTGGAATGTTGAAATATATTTTCTACATTACATTTGAGAAACATTAACATAGACAATAGCATTCGGCTGTTTCTCTTTTTTATCTTTGTATGAACTTCTGTTGTGAATATTCTAAATATTGACCTTGGTTGCCACTTGGTTCGCCACATTGCAACAGGTGAGTTGGATATGCCAGATTAGAGATTTTGTGATTTCTCATTTTATTAGTTACATATTAATACACTTCAATGAAAAGTGTCAAAAAGAAACCCCAAACAAGATATTCCCCTAGTGATTTAATTTAATAAATGGATTTGTTTACAAGCAGAAGAAACCTGTGTTGCTTCTTGCTTGTAGTATCAAAGGGAAGTTCGGCCTGAAGATATGAGTTGTAATTGAGGATCTTATGAAAAGTTCTTTACATTTGTCTGAAGAGAGTTGCTATTCATGTCCCTAATGTATGTTTCCAAAAACTTATTGTTATGTCTCTCGTTTGATACTGTTGCTTGATAATTTTCATTATTCTTCTCAGTTTGCGAGAGAGCTAGTAACAGTTTAGTACCCTTCACGTGGTTCAAGTAACGGAAAAAGGCTCCTTAATTTTATGTACCCAATTTAGCTGGACTTATCTAACATATTACTTGTACATGTAGCCTAGAACCTTAGGATGGCACCAGGCTATATATCAGATCAATTAGATGGATGTACTCAAAATTGAAATTTAAGATATTGCACATATTTTCTATGCCAGTATTGGCCCCTGCAGTCTTTTCATGCATTTCCATGGCAGTGAAAAAAATTACATGACAATATCAAATGATAGTATAAAATTCACTATGGTATGCGTCATACATCCAGGAGAACATGTAAGTAGTGGAGCCAGGGTCAGATGCCCGGGGCAACTGATATCGAACATAGATATTGAGGAACAATAAAGAAATATTGAATTTATAAATGGTAAAGATTCTAAAGAATAATTGTTAATTTATGATCACGATTGAAGGGGCCGAGCAGCCATGATCAAAGGAGCATGCTCAGAATTCTACCTCACTTGGCACTTAGCATCTGATAGTCCTTTCTGATTTAGTTTGTTTTTCTATAAAGGGGGATGAGTCATCCTTTTCAGTTCTGAAAGGATTCATTTATGTGAATGGCGAAAGGTTTGTCTTCTCTGTGTACTTCTGTTCAGAAATTGCTGCAAATACTAGCCTCCTACGATTTTGAGTTTTGATGAATGCTGCCTATTAAACATGCTGAATCCTTGAATGGATGACTGATCTTTCTATTCAGTACCTTATATGGTTCCAGAGCTATGAAGAACCTAGCTTATACATTTGTATGTGGTGATAGCCTGAAGTAAAACAAGTTTTCTTATTGCTGTTATTAGCATCTTTTCTACATGCTTTGATTTGATGTGCAACTGCTTCCTTAATTATTCTTAATAGAGCCCTAATATAAATCCGTTCGCAATTTCATCTTCTTGAAAAGGAGGGAAAAAGAAACTCACCTTTCTACAACAAATTTATGCAGAAAATGTCCCCAAGTTTCCTCGAATGCACGTCTGGGATCCTTACAAGTGTCTAGGCGTAACTCCCGACGCTTCAGAAGAAGAAATCACTTCTGCAAGAAACTTTCTTTTGCAACAGTATGCTGGGCACGAGAAAAGTGTAGAATCTATAGAAGCTGCTTATGAAAAGATACTAATGGCGAGCTTCAGAGCTCGTAAGAAAACAAAAATCAATTTGAAGAGCAGATTGAAGAAGAAAGTTGAAGAATCACCTCCATGGTTTAAAACATTACTCAGCTATTTCGAAATTCCTGCAATGGGTGTGATTCTTCGGCGTTTATTCCTCTTTGCATTCATGGGGGCTTGGAGCATCATGAATTCAGGCAGCAATGGACCTGCTTTCCAAGTATGTTTTTGCCTCCCTTTTTGCTGTGGTTCATTTGTTATGTTGATGCACTTGATCAATTTGGTAGTTCAAAGTTTTTGGCTACTTACAGTATCTTGACTAGTTAGCTGAACGTCTGGCAGAGAGAACAAACTTAAACCTTAATTACTCCTCATTCTCTTATTGAGGAAAAGATGAGAGAGAATCGGATGGTTTGGTCATCAATAACAGAGGTAACTAAATACATTAGTTACGTAAATTGATAAGATCATAGTTAATGACAAAGGGGATTAGTGATAACCTAAGGAATGGGAAACGATTAAGAAAGATTTGATAATAGTTAACATAGTAGATGACCCTTTATAGAAATTAATGGAAG
This sequence comes from Asparagus kiusianus, assembly GCA_022839385.1. NCBI lineage: Eukaryota > Viridiplantae > Streptophyta > Magnoliopsida > Asparagales > Asparagaceae > Asparagus > Asparagus kiusianus. Next base: position 310,787 of record BQKN01067589.1, on the reverse strand, counting down.
AATAGGATTTATGTAGTCAACCCCAAAAATTTGGGATAAAGGCTTTATTGTTGTTTTTTTGTTGGTGTTGTAACTAGTTCCTCATTCTCTAGTCTTGGTCCTTAGCTGGCTTAATTTTCTTCAGTCCAAGGTTAGGCTTATTTGTCAACTGTAATTCTAATCCCCTTCACCTAGTGCAGGCTGTTTTTGTTTCCTTAACCTAGATCCTCATCATTCTGAAAACTTAGCAGCATGCATTCTGAAATGGAATCTGTTTCGAGCTTTATATCCAATTCTTGCTCTTGCTTCCAAAGCTATAAATTTATGGAACTTATATTGTTTTACAAGGGAAACA
>BQKN01067589.1:239360-256119 GCA_022839385.1 Asparagus kiusianus | reverse complement strand
TCTCTCTCTCTCTCTCTCTCTCTCTCTCTCTCTCTCTCTCTCTCTCTATCTCTATCTCTCTCTCTCCGCCTCATCGTTCATCGCCGATCGCGTAACATGGGATAATATCCGAAGGTGAGGTTCAATTCAAGCTTGTAATTTATCCTCTTTTTAGTTTTTCTCATTACTAAACTCAAGGATATGGGTTCAGTCACCCAATTTGATCTGAAGCTTGCCCTTGCCAAACCATTGTTCTCATGGTAATTAACTAACTAAATTTCCTAATATTATCATCTTACGTACAATTCCTTAAGCTAATTAGAGGGTGTTTGGTTGCATTGTTTTTGAGAAATGTTTTCTCAAAAAGTACAAACAATGGCATTTTTATAATTAAGAGATTTCTATAGATTTCTATAGATTTCTATAAACTGTGTTTGGCTCAAAAAAGATTTACAGAAATTTTTTCTATAAAGTACAGAAAAATACCAATTTTTATAGAAATTGATTTCCTTCAAAAATGGGCGGAAATCTCTTAGAAATCTGACGCATTCATTATTTAAATAATAAAACTCATTAACACATTTCTATAAAGTTCTCACTTTTCTATATAGTCAGGGGTGTTTGTTTACATTTCTATAAATTATAAGAAATGTTGTTATTTTTCCAAAAGTTATGAGTCATTTTCTTGTTTTGAACCAAACAAGCAAAATACAAAAAGTAAGAAAATTTATACTTTTTAACTTCTCAAAACTTTTCCTATAATTTTTTTAAGAAATACAAGGAAATCAAATTTTGGGTGGAAAACATTTCTTATAATTTATAGAAATGTAACCAAACACCCCCTTAGCACATATTTTGATCTTATGTTGAGCAGAAGGAGTAGTTGCTAGTGCCAAGGCTACAGTTGTTGTAAGTGTTGCAGCTGTCATTCCTACTGTAATTACCTAGCTCTTAATTACTCTCTTAGCGAAGAGTCGTTTGATGTTATGTTTCATTTATTTACGGTAACACAGTACGATTCATTGTCTGAATTGATGTTTTCGTTTGGTTTACTCGCAATTAGGTTGTCTTTGGTGATATCTTTGATCTTCTCGAAACCGCTCCAGATTTAACTACAGGTTTCTCTTGGATCTCTCTATCAATATGAATCCAAATTCATCCGAGGTGAATTCTACTCATATTTTTTTTTGTTGGTTTTGAAGTTTAATTTGTTGGTAATTTCTTTGCTCATATTTTTGTTCATACTGTTGATGCATGAAAATACATTCCATTAATTGTTTAGTTTAATATTTTCATGATTGTTGGTTATGAAAATACTCATCTGTTTGATTGCCAACCCTTCTAATGAGGAGGATCATACCCATCTGTTCTTCCCCTGTACTTACTCTGCTAACTGAGTTGTTTTTTTGAATTTTGTCTGATAACTGAGTTGTTTGTTTTTTTATAATTTCTCAACAATCAGATACATATGCGCTTGAAATTTTTTTTATTACATAGTTTTCAACAGAAATTTGTGATAATTAGCTAACTTAACAAGCAACATTATATTTGTGATAATTTTTTATGTGCATGTAGTTGGTATTACATAGTTTTCAACAAAAATGATGTGACATTTTATTTTTATTTCTACTACGCTATAGGCAATCAGGTGTATCCATCTTTTAGCAGATAATTGAACATAAAAGCATGTCTACAGACCATTTGAGGATTCATCATATACAGGAACTACGAAATACAGAGCCGACTCCATGCACATTAAGGCTATGTTTGGTTTGAGAGAAAGGGAGAGAAAAGAAAAAAAAGAGAAAGTAAAAAGAAAGAAAAAGAAAAAGAAAAAGAAAAGAAAATAATAATCTTTTTATTGTTTGGTTAGAAAGAATATTGTAAGAAAAGTTAGAAGAAAATTCATAAAAAAGTCATTCTCTCTTGTTTGGTTACCTTTCTGAGGAAAAGAGGAAGAAAATTATCACAACATAATTTTAATTCATACTTTTTGGATTTAGATTTAGATTTTAAATAATTTACAAAAAATAATTAAATTAAATTGTAATTCTGTCATATTTTCAAAAAAATTACAAGTTATTGTACATGTTTACACAATCTTAACTCAAGAAAAATTGGCAATTTCGTAACACAAAAACTTGAGTGGCCATCAACTTCGAGTTTGAAAGAACCAAAACAAATCTAAAGTAAATGTCATGATATTCCTAATATAAACTATAATCCATTTTTAGTCACAAATTCTATTACAATCAATTTCATATAGAAGATATTAACCAACAAAGTCTATTACAATCAATTTCATATAGAAGATCTTAACCAACAAAGTCTATTACAATCAATTTCATATAGAAGATCTTAACCAACAAAGTCTATTACAATCAATTTCATATAGAGAATCTTAACCAAAGAGAAAAAAATATGCCGAAGTCCTTGGATTTTGACTTTAGTGAGCCCATCAAGACATCAATCTCACATCCTTCATCCCCTGAAATTAATTCAAATAAAAATTCAAATAAGTAGAATATAAACATCAAAAACCTATAAAATAAAGTCTTAACATTCTTTATGCAATAAGGCCACAAACTTTCGACATAACTAAACAAGTTGAGCATCCATCCATGGAATGGAATATGAAGAAGCCTGTCATCTTTATCAATAAGCATCACATAATAAAACATGCAATAAGGATACAGACTTGCAACGTAATTGAACAAGTTGGTCATCCATCACTATGAAGAGCTTCAAACGAGTCAATCACCCAAGTCTGGTGATCTTTATCACTAATAAAAGATCTCCTCTTCATAGTGATCTTTATCACTATGAAGAGCTTCAAACGAGTCATATTGCACTTCCTTAGGAGTTTCAATATGAGTGCAGAAAAATCTCCTCTTTCTAGGGGCATATGCATAGACTGATAGACATAAGAAAGATACAAATACAAGGTGCAAGCTTTCTCTGAAGATAGGGTGGAATGATAAATAAAGCTTCAAAGGAACTCTTCCACTTGCATCTGTAGGTCATTTTTCATCTCCTTCCTCTGAAATCTCAATTGCTAGAAACATGTATAACATGAGTGGAAAGTTTTGAAAGTGTCATACAATCGGGCAAAAGTATGCAAAGCTCAAAAATGTGTGTGGCATTCAAATATTCTGTTAAAGTCCAACAAAAATATTTGTTCTCATACTACCATCCCAATAGAACTGTATGTGTATACACAAGGAAAAGCAATACTTTATGGTTACAAACTCTAAAAAATAAATAGTGACCAGGATGATCTCAGTGAAAAACCTCAAATAACCTTTCAGCACCGAGAAAATTCAGCAAAAGTCTTTCAATATTTTTATAAAAGATATAATACTACGGTAACTTGAGGGATAAAAAACAGGAAATAAAATACCCATGATGCTTGATAATGTGCATATATACAATAGGTAATAAAATACCCGTGAAGCTTGACAAATCTTTTCAAGAATACAAGTATAGGATGGTTAGTAAAAGCTGGATGTACCTAGAACAAAACTAATAGTATTCCTGTCTATAACTTCTACAACTATGGTTACACCTCAGCCAAACCGTAGTCAAAGCTCAACCCATCATAAATTGATGACACACTCCATCAAGGATTGTGAGAACACTGTTTTGAACCATCATTTATATACCTAACATCGACTTGAGGGGTTCCAAACTAAGCCTCAATAAAGGCTTCAACTTCACCCTTATAATAGCTTATTCAAACATGAAATGCAAAAAAGATCGAACTGCAAAAGAAAAAAAAAAACACCTTAACGTTCTAATAAGTGGCTTGTGCATTATCCAAAATCTACATCCTACAATCTTCTCTGTCTAATCCCAGTTCCCATTATTTTTGTGCTTGCTTAGCTATCTTACGAAGAATACGGGACTAAAAAGGCCTGGGCAGCAAATCTAAAGCCTAAAAACCAAATATTGACAAGGGCAAACTAGGAGGGTCACAACATAGTAAAGGGACGCAAACAAAACAGTCCATGGGGCAAAGTCGCAAAAAGATCATTTGTTGAGTTGCAAAATTGAGAATAGGAAACAGGCACAGAGATTTCAGATGTGCCGCAAACGAGGAAGAACAATTTAACTAAATCATGATATGAGTATATAGGAATGGCCTATCGATCTAATGGCCATCTCATTCAAAGAGAAATAAACGGCATGCTAGTATTCACATCACAGCTATATGCAAACACCCAAACAAATAAGCATGGTGATCTATTAATGTTACCATGAGGGGGAGGGGGAGGGGGGGGGGGGATCAAACATGCAATACAAACTTCAAGTAATTCAAGGAACAATTATTATATTGGCGCGATTTCAAATTCTAGTAAACCAATCCATATAAGGAGAAGGCGAAACCAATCAAACAACAACGCATATAGCTTTGATGATCCTCCTCAATCCATATAAGAGGGAAATCATCCTCGGTTCTACTAGCCTTGATGATCCTCCTCAATTCACTACGGTGAGACTAGGAGACCTATGCATTACCAATAACATCAGAATATTTATCCCTTATAAAATGTCTTGTCCACCAATATGCTGCACTCTCTAGCACAATTATCAACTTGCCCAGTTTAATTTCCAAAAATATCGACAAAGTGAGATAAATATGATTATTGCATTAAAATTTTGTAGCAAATTAACAACAATGTCACTATCTATTTTGTAGCAAATCCATATCAAAAAATAAATTACGAGCTCGAATCGAAGCTCACCTTCGGATCTTACCCCGAAAAAAGGTGACAGAAACTCAGTTAGTCCAGAGCAAAACAAAGATAACCCCAGCTATCAATAAAGATCATAGATTAAAATTGTTAATAACTCCAAAAGATATATACTCCCAACGTAAAATTATTGAAAGACATGTGGGAAACAATTGACTGTAATAGCTAGAATTTAGAAGCAGTTTGATTGAAACTGAGTAGATGCTCTCGACACTCATGTGAAATTGACTCAAATAAAGTGTGCTAGATGAGTGACAGGATTCTGAAATTCACTAATTGTGATAATAATGCAGTTTGACCACTTAATCGCTGTTTTAGAGTGTTAATTTTCCAAGCTAGTATCAATTAGAAACTAACTTGATTCATTAAGTCTTGGTTCAAATCTGATATAAACGTTATCAGTAACCATCTTATTCAATATTTCAATGTTTAGGTAACCATCTTATTTAATGTTTAGGATAGGAAAGGCTAAGGTTGCGGTCCTAAATACAGAGGCCTTTGGGAAAAAGGAATAAAGTGAGTAAAAGTATAATCTAAAAATTATGGCGGAATTGGCTTGTGGCCTAATTTAAGAAACTATTTCAATATGGGTAGCTAAACAAAAAACTTCTAGTTTAACTGTGAATAAGCACAGGCGAACGGAGAGAGAATATTATCACTGTTACTTTTTCAAGTGTTAATCCAGAAATACTACACTAAAGTATCAGATGTTAATAGTATAGTGTAAAATCTTATACCATCAAAGGCCAATACATTTACCCTCCCTTCCAAAGTTGAAACTGCTAATTATTTACTACATCCTAGTGTTGCCGGTAAGAACAGAAAAGCAAAAACTTTTCTTCACCCTTCTTCTCTTCCCATATCGATCATTCAACACGTTTGTTTATATTTTACAAAATCTGACCTTTGTCTACATTTCCAATAACTTGATCAAGTATATTCTACAAACAAACATAAATTCAATAAATTCACGAAACTTCAAGATCAAATGTACCTGAAGAAGAGACCTAGCTCCAGAATCCAATTGAGTCAAATTGGCCAACAGCATCACCATCAACCTCACAACTTTACGATCCCTAACCTTATACATCGCATCCATAGCAGTACTCACGGTTCCAATGGACACAAGCTCCTATGCAATACCATGATCCTGGGAGAGATTGATCAGAGCTTCGGCCGCGGGAGCGGAGAGCTCCGCTGGATTTCGGAGGAGGCGGGAGAGAGGGGGCAGGAGGCGGTCGGAGCAGGAGGAGAGAGCGCGGAGGCCTTCATCGGAACCGGTGAGATCGCGGACGATGTCGACGGCGGCGGGGATGAAGGAGATCCGAGAGAGGTCGAGGGAGAGAGATCCGAGAGAACGACGAGAGAGCTCAAGGAGATTTGAGATCGAGCGAGAGAGAGAGAGAGAGAGAGAGAGAGAGAGAGAGAGAGAGAGGATGAAGTCGCGATGGAGTCGGGAATTTTGAAGGAGGCATCGAACGGGATTTTCTCTCCCTCTCTCTCATTTTCACTCCGATCAAGTGAGGAAAGGGTAAAAGAATCGGGTATATGGGTATTTTTCTATAGTGATTTTAAGATTCATTTTCTTTCTGGTTTTCTTCCAAACCAAACAAAGAAAAATTACTTTCTTTTGCACTTTCTTTTCCTTTCTTCTATTTCCCTTCAAACCAAACAGAGCCTAAAGGGAAATATCATGTAGATATTTTAATAGCAAATTCCTGGGATTTAAAAGCATAGCATGTAACAAAACCAAAACAGATACAAGATATGTAAATTGGCCAATTGCCATATCTGGTAGCATGTACACGAGACAAACAAACTTATATAAAACTAGATGAACTTCCAAAAATATCTCTATGCATATAGCAAGACTTGTAAATTGGCAATAGCAGGAACATGAGATTTAATCTCACTGTACTAAAGCATATGAAAGAAATGTGATCGCATATCTGAACTTTTCCACGTAGAGGTATATAATTAATCAATTAATTATATTGTGCAATATGGATAAAAGTGAACACAGAACTAAAACAGGAAAAAAGAATATCTGTACTTTCTGAGAAAGACGAAATTTGAAATTAAGATTGAACATACAGAGGACTATAGTAATACATTAAGTTGTGATTCAGTCTCACGAACAGTTTAACAAAGATGATGCCAGCTTTTCTTTTTGTAATAATCTATATGGAATTTTAAATTCCAATTCTGCAGTATATGTATCATCCTTGTACTTGTATACAAAACCATGTCCCTTCCTTAAAAAAAACATGCATACAGACTATATCTATACAGCTGCATTTAAGAAAGTATGTGGTACATGTTTATTCCAGCATCCTAAACTGATGGATGTATAACCTAAAAAAATGAAATTGTCTTGCCTGTTTAATCATTGTTTCAGTTCTTTGATTTTCTGCTGAGTCATCTCCCCTCTTGAGAAATCAAAAACTTCTTCACTAAGAAGCTGAAAGTATAATACGTGTATCAGAATAAGGTAATATCTACTGCAAACTGGAAGTGAACTTCCCAAAAATCATTTGTGATAATTTGTGATAATTTTTTATGTGCATGTAGTTGTATTTTAGATGCCATACTTTACTTCTGGTGGATAGGCAAACAAATTCTTATTTTTGAATTTTGAATCTTATATTTAGTTCCATCCAATATTTCACGAACTCTCATTGCCTAAATTTGCTGATTGAGTATCATGGAATTCACACCTTCAACTGGCCTCATTATCCAGTAATATTAAGTGGGTTTGCAGATGGTACATGAAACTTAACAGCGCTTAATCAATTATCTAGACAACTACAGACTACAAGCTTTAGGCTTCAAATTAGGAACATTAAATTTTATTTGTTTTTTATTTTTTCAATTGTGGTACTTTTTTTAAATTTTTTAAAAAGGCCAGATTCAACTATAGCACAGTTTACGACAAGTCGACAACATGTGTACAATAACTAACATGAAGAATCTCATTAAAACATATAATAGCTTACACTAGAACTTATGTAAATTAATTGCACCAGCAACCTTACAAGGAAGCTTAAGATGATTGACTCCCTCTCATGATGATATATTTCTAAATCAGTATAAAGTATAAATGATTCATCTCAACAAAGAAATAGAAAATACCATGACTTTTTTTTATTTCTCATTAGCAAATAATGCCCACTGTGGTGTGGTAAACTGATAATCAATTAAACAAACTGTACCCTTAAGTTTGTACAATTGCTACAAATACAGTTCATAGGGAAAAATAAGTCCTCATGAAAAGAGGGGAAAAAGACTCATTAACAAATAATTAAACATCCAAAGCAAGGTATCAAGCAGATTGGATTCATGCAGAATTCCAAATGTTCATAGAAAGTTAGTTTTCAGTTTCTGGAATGTACCATGACTAAGGCACTCATTACAATGCAAGTACTTTATTGATAAGTTCTATTTTCAGGACTATGCTGCGCATTTTGAGGGGTGTCACAAAACCAGTTCAGATAGAGCATCACTGCATATCTGTTTAATTTTTTTCAAGTTTCTACTGTTTTAAAATTTTGAATTTTAGTTTTTGACATAATGCATGGTCCAGATTGTCTAGGTTATGGATTAGTGTTTGATGTCACTAACTAGTCTATCAACATTAAGAATCAAGAATTTGATACTGAACTGAGAGAATTCTAAAGCTTAGTGATAAGAAAAATGATCTGGACTCATAATCGCCTACTTAACAATTTGATTACCCATACTCTATTAATTTAGTTAGATTAACAACATGGACATATCAGCTATAAACGGTTAGTCGAAGGTAAATATGTTCTTAGTAAAAGATAAATGGTTAGTCGAAGGTTTCAGTTTAATATTTTCATGATTGTTGGTTATGATTGTGACGTGCTTACTATAGAAAGTGTTTGAATTTGTAGACAAAAGAAGATGAATAATGGGCTATACAAAGAAAAAAGATAAAATATTCAGCAGGGATTGTGGCTACATATGCAAGTGCTATTATGGCAACTAATATCTACCAAGTGGAGTATATAGATAGATCAATCTTAGCTCAAAAAGATGAACATAGGAACTTACTTATGGGCGACTTACTCAACAAAGTGATAGAGATTGTCGGGAACAACTACGCATGGGAGTTAATGCTTTTGCTAGACTGTGTCAGTTGCTTAGGGAGATGTGACGTCTTTATGATAATAGACGCAATTCTGTAGAGGAACAAGTTGCTAAGTTCCTTCAAATTCTTTCTGATAACTGGAAGAATCGAGCAGTGAAGTTCTGTTTTATGCATTCGGGTGAGACTGTTAGCCGCCACTTTCACAAGGTATTAGAGGCATTACTATCGCTTGAGGATCAATTTATTAAACAACCAGATGGCTTCAAAGTTCCACTAGAAATTCAGACAAATCATAGATTCTGACCCTATTTCAAGGTAAAATATAAAATTTTTGTAAGAAATATTACATCATGATAATAATAGTCAAGTTGCTAATCACTTTGTTAATCTATTATAGAATTGTATTGGCGCAATTGATGGATCTCATTTTCGAGTGAAAGTGGCAAAAGAAGATACAAGAAGGTATCGAGGCCGAAAAGAATTTCTAACTCAAAATGTGCTTGCCGCTTGCACCTTTGACTTGAAATTCACATATGTTCTAGCTGGTTGGGAAGGGTCTGCTTCAGATTCGCGGGTGTTGAACAATGCATTAATACAACAAGACAAAATATTTGTTCCTCGAGGTGATAACTCTTAGGTCCAATCATTTTCAAGATCAGATAAGATCTTGTTTACATAAACACATTTTAACTGTTAAATTTTGTTCAATTTTAGGAAAATATTATTTAGTTGATGGTGGTTTTATGCTGAGGCCGGGATTCCTTACACCATTTAGGAGCACGCGTTATCACCTCAAGAAATATTCCTTAGACCATTTAGGAAAATATTATTTCGTTTGAAGCTATTCATATTGATGGATGACCAACTTGTTCAATTATGTTGCAAGTTTGTATCCTTATTGCATGTTTATATTCTACTTATTTGAATTTTTATTTGAATTAATTGTAGGGGATGAAGGATGTGAGATTGATGTCTTAATGGGCTCACTAAAGTCAAAAATCAAGGACTTTGGCATATTTTTCTCTCTCTTTGGTTAAGATTCTCTATATGAAATTGATTGTAATAGACTTTGTTGGTTAAGATCTTCTATATGAAATTGATTGTAATAGACTTTGTTGGTTAAGATTTTCTATATGAAATTAATTGTAATAGAATTTGTGACTAGAAATGGATTCTAGTTTATATTAGGGATAGACATTTACTTTAAATTTGTTTTGGTTCTTTCATTGACATTTTTTCTGCAAATATTATGTGTGAGAAATGTTATTTTTTAATTAGTGAAATTGTGGTTGTGCTTCTGCTTGTTAATATTATGTGTGAGAATTGCTTTTTAGTTAGTGGAATTGTGGTTGTGCTTTTGCTTCTTAATTATTTAAAATCTAAATCTAATTCCAAAAAGTATGAATTAATTTATATTGTGATAATTTTCTTCCTTTTTTACTTAGAAAAGTAACCAAACAAGAGAAAATGGTTTTCTTATGAATTTTCTTCTAACTTTCCTTACAATATTCTTTCTAACCAAACAATAAAAGGATTATCATTTTCTTTTCTTTTTCTTTTCCTTTCTTTTTACTTTCTCTTTCTTTTTCTTTTCTCTCCCTTTCCATCAAACCAAACACAACCATAGAGTTTTACTACTAACTACTCATTATGTATTTGGGCTTCCTCCTTTCGTATTATACACCGGAGTTAGATCCACTGCATCATAAAAATTAGTGAAAATGCTACTATCTTTAATCACAATTATTAATTATTTAGCGCGTAATTGTGATTCACTATAAATCTAACATACTCACGATCTTACCTCATATGAATTTCCTAATTTGCATTTAGAGAAAAATCATAATCGTCCATTAAAGAGATGATCCATTAAAGAGATGACATACTGGTCTCTCCACTGCTTGTTTAGCAGTAGAGAAGATCTGAATCCATATTATATCCCACTTCTCTCGATAAATAATTAGATTACTTACTTATTTGAAACATGAGACAATTTTATTCGGATTAAAGGATATTTGGCAATGACAATCTCTCCATTCCATGATTGGATAGTGCATTCATAAAGTGTGGCTGGTTAGGCTGATGGTTTAGAGTCTTAACATAAATTCTACTCTAACCATGTACATTAGTTGGCTAATAATTTGTGATATCGATGAGGAGGTCCATGTGTACATTCTTCATAAATAAATAAATAAATAAATAATAGGAGAATTTCATGCAAAATCACACATTGCTGCGAACTGTAGCTTCATTTTGCCAATTTTATACATATTAATCAGTGTATAACACTTAATATTTGCTTATGTGGACTATCTTGCTTTGTTATTTAGACCTATGCCGTTCATGACCGACTGTAATTTCTGTACTGATACTTTTCGTTAGTCTGAGTCCGTTTCCATATCTATTCTTTCAACTTTTGTGGGCGAAGTATCTGTTGAAATTGTTGGGAAGTAGTTCTGTATTTCACGAAATACTAGTTAGACTTAAATTGCAGAATTGCAGATTAAATTCGAATGAAAAAAATAACTACAATGGGAGTTAACTTTTAATTTGGAACAGAATTAAAATTAACAATCCAAGTCAAAGAATAAGTCCTACATAAATTCAAGGGAGGGGAAAAAACACTGACTATTCTTGGAAAAGTTCATTGTAATTCAGGTCATAGGAAAGTCAAGAAGAGTTGCATACTGTAAGAGAGAAGTAGAGAGAACTAATGAGAGAAATTTAGGATTTGTGAGAGATCTTTTAGTGAAATTGAGAGAATGTTTCTTGTGTAATTTTCAGAGATCAAAAATAAATTGTATTTTGTAAATCTGTAGAAGAAAATAAGACTCAAACTCTCTCCCCGTGAATGTAGGAGATTGTCGAACCATGTAAATCTTTGTGTCTTTTGACTCTTGATCTATTTTTCCACTGTATAATGCTTTCTCTTTTGTTCAAACTTGTAATTTCTCGAAGTGAGTTTCCTACCTCGCTGGACGATTGATTAGTCTATGAGAAGCAGGAGCTCTAGTTAAGAGTTTCGGTGACACTTACGCATGCAACAATTCCACAATGAACGCCGATTGATGGCCACGATCAGTGTCCGCTTGTAGGTGGCGAGTGGCGTGCGCCAACAAAAATCTGCATTCATATAACACATAGGTAACCCTTATATGATCTGTTATTTTCTAGGAATTTTATGACCGAAAATGGTTGCTAGCAGCAAGCGTTCGCACAATATGAAAAAAAAAGGGAGGAAAAAAAGGGAAAGAAAGAAAGAAAGAAGGAAAGAAGAGGAGATCCGGTGATATGGAGAGGTCTGGATGACAATATGCTACCTCTGCACATACATAAACTTAGCATATTGCTGTCCTCATGAGAACTGACGCGAAGTTATAGAATTGATAACAATTATGTGGCCCCATTGAAATGAAGTTGTAAGAACCTGGGAAGCCGCATTACCTTTGAATGTACATATGAAATCACTCAGCGAAAATTTTCCGTGTATGTTTCTCTACGTGATATTTCTTGTTCAATTCAACTTTTGATCCATATCAAGTTTATATATTTAAATGAAACAGACAGTGTTTGAAGCCTGCATAAGGTAATTGTTATATCCTGCAAATTATCCTGCCTAATAAGAGTGGCCAAGTATTGATTCACTAGCCGACTCCCCAGGCATCTATAATATATGACTGACTCGAGATTCAAATCCGAGTCGGATCCTGTCAACATGCCCGACTCCTAAACAAAAAGTGTCCTCCACTTGGACTCGACGCAGTCTCTAACACTCATTCGGTCTGACAAACATTACTCAAAAGTCATCATCGACATTTAATGTGGTATCAATCATAATGATTGTGCACAACAGAGCTTCCAAAACTCCTCTTACGTGTCATATATCCCATAGTCTTTTCACCGTGCAAAGTCGGCTTGACCAACCAATCTCCGACACATGTAAAATAGGACTGAAATGGTACTACAATGCTCTCGGCCAAAATCACCAACATGCCCCCCATAATCCCTCTACAAATATAGATGATTTTTACTACACAAAGGTAACACAATTTCACACAAAAAAAGTCAACAAGACTATACTCTGTTTTTCTCTCTCTTCAAATTAACTACAAAAAGCAACTGACTTAAGCGGAGTAGGGCATGCCAGAGGAAACAACCTCCGCTGCCTCTAACTTCTATTACAAGCTCACAGGTTATGATCCATAGCAAAAAGATCAACCATCAAGGGAGATCAATGGACCCAAAAACAGAGTTCAACACTCCCAAATCACATATTAATTTTTCGATGTAAACAACAATGGTTGCAAAATTGGGATAATGGATATTTTTTATGTTGGACGAGTTTATGTGTTTTTATTAGATTCTATAGATATAAGAATGCAAATGCAGAAGTACATGTAATTAGCATTGACGATCAGTGTTATAATGTTAAAATATTATCCTAAAAACCTTCTGATGGTATTCTGGGTAAATAAAGGAGGGATAATATTGAAGCATCTTCAAAATAAACTGAGTCGAATTAAAACATACAAAGTGTCAAAATTTACCCTAAAGACATTCTGACTTGGTAGCAAACTTTTGATGGTCCCGGACAATATGCTAACTAGCAAAATTGATGCCCAAAATAAAGAAGGTAGGTATGTACAATGAAACCTAATGAATTAGTCTCTTCTTTCTCTACCTTTTTCTTCACGCAATTCACTTTTCCAACAAACTAAATGAATCATTGAAGGACAGGCACAAGAAATCTAAGGTGATCCAGCTTAAGATTGTGCTACTATCTGAACCCTTGTTAAGAAGAACTGATTGGTCTGAAGCAGATTGTAGTTCCTGAAAGCCTAAGATATGGCTTAACACTAACCTCAATTCAAAGCAAAAGAAAAAGGGGAAAACTAATGCAACGGCGAAGATCTAAACTATAATTTTCTCTGGATCGTCAAAATTAAAATATTTGGGTAGATTCAATGGTTCACTGAATTTTATACCATATTCAAAATCGTCAAATTAAAACACAGAAGGAGGGATAATATAGAAGCATCTTCAAAATAAACTGAGTCGAATTAAAACATAGAAAGCATCAAAATTTACCCTAAAAACATCCTTTTTGATTGAAGACATCAATTAGTCAAATCTAAGATCAATACGATTCATTTCCTAATCCAAACAAGACTTTGATTTATTACTAAAAACAACCAAAAGCTGATTACTTTCAGAATTCTATCAAAAATGTGTATTCTTGATGGGATTTTGAGAATTTGCCAATCTAAATGGCTCCATCACATCGAAATAGGCAATTTCTATATACTATATATTTTGACTCTGCTTTCCGGATTGAAAGGCACCTTTTACTCTTCAAGGTTACGTCAACAATTTTGGCCTTGGATTAACTTGGTCTCGAAGTAATTAAATTTGGTCTTTTTCTCTTGATTCCTTGTTAGAGATTAGATTGATTATTGTACAGTTTGGCTTTTCGGCTTCAATTATCATCTTTTTGACTCTTCTTTATTTAAAACCTATTTTCCTATAAATATACTAAAAATAATTAAGTAGCAATTAAATGGTACAAAAATATAGAAAAAGTGGGATGCAAAAATGATATAAAATATGTTAATCAAATATCCCCATATCTAAATTTTGCTAGCCCTCAAACAAAAGAAAAAAACTAAAGGAAAGAGAAAATAATAATAATACTAAAACCCAACTCACTTTCGCAGAAATCGCAATTTTATTTAGCATAACGCAACAATCCTTTAAACTCCTAGATTATCCTAGTGTACAAGTTTAGTCTCATGAGGATTTGTAGTGAATATACTAACAAAATTCAATTACTTTGTCAATTTGAATAAGTCATCATACGGCTAAACCTTTCAACATTATTAAACGAACCGGTCTAAGCTAATATTTACTCAAGGTGTCATTTGGCAACGGGTTAAGTGAGGGTTACTTATGCCAAACACACAGAAGAAATAAAATCTCTACAACGGTCAAAGTGAGTTAACCCTCCATATTCTGCCAAATGTCAAAAATGCAAAAGAGCAAGTTAACCCCTCTAAAAGATAAAAATGAGTTAACCCATCAACATAAGAGTTTTACTAATGCTCCTATTTAAAAAGATTAAGAATTAACCTCTCTATTTATAAAGAAAATAATCAAAATCTTCGTCATTCCCAAACACTAAAAATAATCACAAGGGCTAAAATAAAACTTATTTAACATGTTAATAATTTAGTCATTTAGGTTATCGAATGGGCTAACTTAACTACATCTCTTATCTCCAGCTACTAAAGATTTCCATACTGACTCAAAATATGCTTATCGGACTCTATGTATTAATGACCGGTTAATCTTTCTCCTTAATTCCTCTTTTTTAATCCTTTACCAAACAAGGCCCAAGAGAATAATTTGAATAATCCTTATTTACTTAAGAAATTATGATTTTCTTAATAATATTTTTTCCTCAATATAGATCCAAGTGGATGTGCAGATACTTTTTTCTAGGCTGTAAATTTGATATTCACAGTATCATCCATCTATATCATTATTACCATTATTAGCAGATAAATAAGTTATATACCAAATCTGATTACATCATACCAAACATAATCATATCCCAACAAAGCCATTCCCGGTCCTAACTAATATCTTATAATCTCCACAGGTCCTAGAACAAAAAGTAAGAAAAAGGCGTACCTCCACAAGGGAAGCATTGATCTCCACAATGAAGAGATGCAACATTAATCACACTTCTACTCGGATTAAAGCACTTGGAAAGAAAAAAGACAGAGACATAGGTGTGGGTTGTCATGAGTTTTAGCGGACAAGTAAGCAAGGAACTTGAGCTCACATGCCCCCTAAAACCTTCTTTACTTAAACTGTCATTTAATTAAGGACTTAAGCTCAAATATACTGCTCTGCCAAAATCAACGCCCAAAAGGTCAAGAAAAAGAATCGAATGAGCAATCTCAAAGTTCTACCAAGCACTGAAGCTCAAATATGACACAAAGATTATTGGCGCCTATACACGTTCATTGAAGGGGATGGAAATTAGAAGACACAAAAATAGCAAAATCATAATGCCTTGTTCTGTCCAATTTGCGTTTCGGCAAACTCAACACTCAAAAGTTCAAATCAAATGAGAAATCTCAAAGCTCTCAATGTGAACTTATTCTAAACCCAAATTGAAACAAAAGAACACTACTGAAAAGAGTGAAGCAATACTTAAAAAAGCACCTGAAACTAAATCTAAGCGCAGAAAGAAGTAAACTTAACTATTATCTCACCTTCAAGCCCCCAAAAGAATGAAAAGTCAATCACAGAAGAGGAATCTGAACAACTCCAATTGTCAATCAAAGCAGCCACTGCCTCATGCTGAAGATTACTTCCAAACAGAGAAGATCTAAAATCAGCACCAGCAACAGAAACACTCCCTTTGCTCAAATTCCCATCAATCATCAACGGAAAATTGAGATCAACCAAATTTGAACTAATCACCGCCTCCTCTTCTTTCTCTTCCTCTTGAGGATCGCCGCCGTTGTCGCCAGAGAGGGGAGTTTAGGGTTCATGAGGATGGGGATTAGGGGTTCGCCATGTCACATGGATCGCTGTTATCGCATGAGGGAAGACTAGGATTCAGAAATCCCATCGATGGAGGAAGAGAAAGAGATCTAGGATTAGGGTTTTGGTTGAAGTGAAGAGAGAGGATCGAGGGTGAGGAGCATGAAAATGACAACGAGATAACCTAAAATGTTAAGTAGAATTGGGCCAATTCCTGGCGTTAAATTCTTACTCAATCTAAGCTTACAATTACTCCTCTGTAGCTAAAAAAAAAGGATAATCGAAAGAATTACTCTTTACACTGCAGTAAAAAAAAGGAAAAATTGCTTCCAGGCCCCAAAATTTAAACAACAGTGTGCCC
>BQKN01067589.1:153445-214360 GCA_022839385.1 Asparagus kiusianus | reverse complement strand
GAGATTAATACACAACCACACACCCCACAACCACAAAAACTACTTTGGACGATTTTCAGGAATCTGTCCTTTAACTTTCAAAATATTAGAAAACCCCCCTTAAAGTTTGGAGATAATTAGAAAATAGCCTTTAACTTTGAGATTTTATCAAAAAATCCCCCTAACCCCTCAAATGCAAATGTAGGGAAATTTTCTGATATAATTTTAAAGTTATAGAGGATTTTCTGATAAAATTTGAAAGTTAAAAGGAGGTTTTGTGACAATCCCTATATTTAAGGGGGTGTTATACCCCTAAAAAGTACTAAATATTAATCTCCACAGAGCAATCGTCACGTGTTTTACACTATACCTAATACATTTAATTCAAGACGAAAATAATCTCCACCCGACTCGGCCCACTGTTCAGCCGACACCTCGTGTAACTGAGACAAAATGCGGTATTACTCGGCCAACCCTTCGATCGGCTCCACAAGCCACCCGACTCGGCCGTCAGTTCAGCTGACATCTCACATATCTGAATCAAAAGGTAGTACTTGTCGTCCAATCTGACCAGTCGCTCCTGCAAATAACCCTCACTTGGCCCGTTATATCAGCCGTCAACGATTATAGTCGACCGTCACCTGGAAGACTAAAAGAGCCAGTAGTTTTCTTCAACCTCGAGCCGACAGCCGTTTGTCCTTGCATTAACTGGTCTGACAAAGTCACCATTTCTCTAGCTTCCATAGCCTTTATGACTCATCAGACCCAGTCAGCACCGAGCACCTGCTGTCATTCTCATAGTAAATGACCAGGTGACTCACATCCCTCAACAATCGACACGTAGCACATGTCTGCGGACTCAGCTGCCTAGCTGTACTCGGCCCAAGTTACATTCTTACCCCTCAGATCCACTATAAAAGGAGAGGAACCGCATGAGGTAGCTCTCTGGTCTTTTTTGACATAACTAATAGCTAACTCTATATTTCTCCACTCTAGATCATTACTGACTTAATCTTCAGAGGAACAACTGGAGAATCCAACTCCAACCTCTTACGAGTTCTTTCTTGTGTAGGGAAGAACAGAAACCCCTAGAGCCATACATTAGAAGGAGTTAGAGGACCTTAATCACTCCAAAAACCTGCAAATTATTCCTTATTTGATAGCTAACAACATCGGCGCGGGAGGGGGGGGGGGGTTCTGACATTTTAAAAGTTAATGAGGGTTTTCTATTAGTCGTCCAAATTTAAGGGGGTTTTCTGATATTTACCCTTTCTATGTGCAGATTTAACTATTTTTCATTAGGCATAGTTGTTGATGTTAAGTGATCACACAGTCAATTATATCCGTGGTAGGATGGTGGTGAAGTTGATGAGGGACCGCTTCTTTTCTCGAATATCTAGTTATGAGTTAAGTGGCTGAAGTCTGCACATATAGAAACCCGTGAGAGGACGGGGACTGGTTCCTCCGTGGTTTCTCTGACGGTCAAGTCGCTGGTGAACTTGAGTGGGAAAAATAAAGCACTGTGAGAGTTCTTGTGTGTGTAGGTATAATTTGCAGATCTATCTTAGAAGATCAGATTTTAGAACCTTTTTTATGTTAGAATGGTACTTATATTTATAGTGGTGCCGAAAGGGCAGAGCCGTCATTGTGGCAAGCACATGATGGCGGTAAAGAAGTATGGGTTAGCGGCTGAGTCAGCTCTTGCTTTTTAGGTGTTGGCTAGTGACTGGAGGAGATGTCACCTCAGCATTAAATATGACGCAATTTGAGGCATGGTAGCGCCGACATGGTCTGATGAGTCATGAAGGCTATCGGGGCTAGATGTATGATGACGCCTGCCAAGCATTAAATACGACGTCGACGTTGTGTAAGCCGGAGAGGTACGAGGTTGAAGTCGTCCTCTAGCTTCGCGGAGAAGTAACGCCTTTCGAGTCGTCATCGTGAGGCGCCGAATAAAAAGGTCAAGCGGGCTTGTTGAGAGTCGTCTTCGATAAGAGGGTCGACTAGTACAGCCTTTCGAGTCGATATGAAAGAATGTCGACTCGACGAGTCGACTAAGTTGGAGCCCTTCTTGGTCTTGGTTACCAATTGATTGAGGCATTACATACAGAAGTATACATGTCCGTTGCTGGCAAATGGTTACACTTTTATGATTGAGAACACCATAATAGTTGGCCTCTTTTGATTGAAGCCAGCTTTAGCCGGGTCCGAGTAAAATGAAGTCGTTTTGGACGGACGTAGGGGCGCATTAAATAAGGGAATTGAAAAGTCTCTTCAGATTAGCGTGGTTAACGTCATTGCACGTTCTTTTTGACTGCCACAACTTTACTTTTCTTGGCAGATTATGGGCTATTCGAGGCGAGTAGGTTGCGCCTTGATCCCTGAGATGCTGCTTCAAATTCTAATAATTAATCTCAGCCGTTGGTCAAAAATTTGATCCGACGGTCCAAATTCTGGTAGTTGTGGGTCTAGCTGACTATATATAGAGCTAAAGCAAGAGAGATGGCAGATATGGTCTTTTGAAATTCCCTTTACAGAGATCAATACCTTTCTCATTTATCTTTCTTCGGCGATCTTTTCTGCAATCTCCGATGGTATCTGATCCTGTTGATTGATGAGCTCTCCTGGCGGGGCTCCATTCTAAAGTGACCCAGGCACAGATGAGGGTGCTCTATGGGAAGTTTGATATCTCTCGGGAGTATGAGCTGATGGCCTCGACGAGTTCGGAGGTCGTTTACAATCATGGACCGGACAATGGGAAGTTTGATATCTCTCGGGAGTATGAGCTGATGGCCTCGACGAGTTCGGAGGTCGTTTACAATTATGGACCGGACCGGGAGCCCCTGTACTTGAGGCACTTGGAATGCGGTTTGCAACTACCACTGCATCCATTCCTCTAGCAACTGTTCACGACACTAGGGGTTTCGTCGGCGCAAATGAAGCTGAATGTCATCGCCATCCTGGTAGGGTTCATGGTGATCTGCTACTGGTTGGCGATAAAGCCATCCTTAAGGGTTTTGGGTCTGCTGGTGGTTGTGAAGGTGAACCAGACTGAACTTCACTATCATTTTCAAATGGTGGACAAGTTCAAGCTCGTCACTAGCCTTCCTGACTCCCGTAAGGACTGGAAGGAAAAGTTTGTCTGGGTCATGGGGGACGACCTGGAGTTGGGCTACTCCAACTGACCCTAAATAAGGAGGGAGACACTCATGGAGGGTGAGTTGCTCGACGCCGAGAAGGACATGCTCGATCAGATCAAGGCGTATGCTAGCTCTCATCGGTTCGACTATCTACTTGACAACTCGGTCTTGCGGGTTACCAGCGTATCGGTAGTGTCTCCTTCTACCAAGGACCAGGAGAAGTCTTTAGTCCTTATTGTAGGGACAACAGAAGCAGCAACGATGCCAACTGTTCCTTTGGCTGCTCCCCAGGAGGGGTCATCTGTTAGGCCTATGAAGCGACTTCGTCGGGACATTCCTCCAATAGAGACCGGGACGACCGAGGAGGAGCATGCTCCCACCCTCGTCCATAGACAAAGTAGGCGGCCCCGGAGGGAAGATGAGGAACATGAACCTCGGGCGACAGCGAAGACGACCGATACCAACGTCGTTTATCTAGATGAGTTGGTCTCAGGAGAACCAGCCGAGGCTCCTCAAGAAGAGGGAGCCGCGGCCAGAGCCTTTGCTGGAGAGGAAGAGTCATTCGGTCACCGTAGCGAGTCGACTCGTCGAAGGAAGGAGCCAGTCAAGGAGGAGACGACGCCTCCCGCAGGGCTAGAATACCCCTTTCCTCACCACGTCGCCGACATCGGAGAAGAAGAATGTGAGATGATGAGGAAGTACCTCATCAAGACTTCAGGGGTCGGCTCTCGATATGGATAGAAACCCGACCCAGAGCACCGCTTCGAGCCTGATCACCATCTCTACATCCGGAGGACCGTCTTGGGCTCTCACCGAATCCAGTCAAAGGTGATCGAGCAGTTTTATCTTCCTCGAGATGAGGAGTTTTTGCAAGGGGTTCCTGATGTTGATCTCCACTATAGCCTTCGCAGTTACTTTATTTGAGGCGCTTTGGTGGAGAATGAGTTATACGGTCGAATCGAGCAGGTCTGGACCATATATCTCAAGCTTCTAGGGGAGATCACTTCCCTGAGGGTTGACAAAGGGGTTGATTTGAAACAGTCTGAGGAGACTCCAGCCCCAAGTGCTTCCGAGGTCAACGAGCTCAGGTGGGAGCTGGAGGAGAGCAAGAGGAAGGCCAAGAGACTGGACGAGGCTCTTTGGGAGAGGGATCATGCTATGATGCTGGTCAAGGTCAAGAAGGAGGCAGCGGTGCATACGAGACGTCAACTGGACGATGAGCATGTAGCGCTCATCAAGCTTTAGGGTGAGATCGCCCACTTACAGGGGTCTCTGGCAGTGGCCCAAAGCCGTAATGCCTATCTTGAGTCGGAGACTATAAAACCCTAAAATTTTGAATATTTTGTGATAAATAATAATACATATATTATATATTTATAAATAACATATTATGATGTTTGAGTATGCTAGGAATTTATTTGAGATCAATTCAATGTATATATGTATATATATAAGAGCAAATGCACAAATCATGCTCGATGTATAAATCTAGAAATTTATGACCAGTGGATATATTTTATATTTTACATATTGATACATTATGAATATGGAAAAACTTAAAAGACAAAAGTTGTAGATATATTCAGCATCTTTCTAAAAAATCTTTAATCACCTCATTCTGAGGTCGTATGTGAAAGTTACAGCTAAAATACCAAAGAGTATGTTTCTAGTCAGACTGTGTTTTCCAGTTTCGGGTTTCGGGTTTTGGGCTGTAGTTTTTCGGGTTTGCTGTCATATATACACATGTTTAAACATAAAAACACATCTTTTCTCCCTATTCCAAACCCTAGCAGTTCATTTTCCCCTCTCACAAATCATAGTTCTTTTCTTTAGCGATTTTGAGGGATTTCGGAGAATTTTTCAGCGGGTTTTGTGCAGTGCAGCGAAGAGGATTGGTTCTCTTTTATGTGGTAGGATTTTTTTAGTATTTGAGACGAGTAACATATCGCCCAACTCTGCACTCTTTTATTTTGCACGTTTTATTAAGTTTTATTCGGATTTTTCGAGCCTAAAACGTATTTTTAGTGTACAAAAGATAGATTTATAACTTATGAAGTGAGAATACATTATCATAATTTTCTAATTGATTACAACAGTAACCTTGACAAATTTCAGATCTAAAATTTATTAATCGTGAATTAAATCACAAGTTTTTGCATTTAAAACGTTTAAACATGCGTATATAAATGTTTAGGGTTTCGACGATATATTTACATGCTAATATTTCATTTCATGTTGTTTCATATATGTTGATATCAGTAATATTATGCTTGAAAAATAATGATGTCACTTCTAGATTTGTTTCGAAGCAGACAGAAATATGTGAAGGGTTTCTGCCTGTTTCGGTTGATCGTCGACACAATTTGTGCATGTTTACTTTTGTTGTGTGCTTTAATGTGAACGAGGAGTCACCTCGAATATTTGGCGTTAGAAATTATTGTTTATTATGTATCTTTATATATGAGATGGCTTGCGGACATGAGTTTAGATTTGCACACCAAGACACGTGTGAAATTAGTGTATATGCATCCTTTTCATATATCTCATCGATATTCTACACATTTCATTCAGTCCATGTGTTGGGCAATTACTATGTGTAGTCCATGTGTTGGACATTCATCATATTCAGTCCATGTGTTGGACATTCATTATATTCAGTCCATGTGTTGGACATTCATCATTCAGTCCATGTGTTGGACAATTTATATATGCAGTCCATGTGTTGGGTATCCACTACACCTAGTCTTAGTCCATGTGTTGGACACATGTTTAAACCTTGAGTATGACACTTACATTTACATAGGCTGGACATGACACTTATGTGGGTTTTAACATGACATGGTATTTGAGTTCTGAGATGGGTTAGTCTTCTTTATATTTTTGTTCCTGTATTAGATTTTGGGTTTAGTATTTAGGGATTTACAAATTTGAGATACAAGGTATATACATGAGGGTTTCCTTGTTTGGATTATTTCGCTCGACGTACCTATACTCGTGTTGTAATTTCCTAAAAACTAAAATCCTCTTATTGTTAGGATCAATGATTTCATGTATATATGTATTAACTGTATTTTCTATATGTAACGAGCCCTCTCCCTTAGGGTTGGTTATGATGTTGCTCGCTAGCGCTTTGACGCTCGTTGTCCTCTCCCATTTTAGGTAACGAGCCAGGTGCACGGAGAGTCGCCGGTTGATGACGATACTTATTAGCGTCCATCTTTCATTTATAATTTTATTTTATTTATGGAACTCCACTGTAGACATTTTGTTTAGACATTTGAGAGTTATGTTCTAGAAGTTATAAAAGTTGTGTGCCTTATTTCCTTTTAACAGATATTCTGTATTTGAGACTTGTTGAGATCCCCAGACTAGTTATTTCAGAGATTCACTTTATATTTTTGTATGTTGGATGATGAAATATTATTTTTATCTCTATTATTTTATCATATATCTCTTGTATTATCTTTTACTTGCTTGTGTACCTACACCTGTTGTTGACTCTACTAGAGAGATAATAATTATGATGGTAAAACATGTTATTGCACGGTGTGGTGTATGACAGGTTTGATATTCCTAAGTTTACCTCGGACTGCAGTCTTGTGTGAACCCAGGGGCGTCACAGAGACTCACCACCAAGAGATCATTGAGGGGTATCATCAGGGCCTTACTGGAAAGAGTGAAGTGGCGATAGCTTGCAAGGTTGGTTACAACTACCTGTCGGCGTAGCTTCCAGCCGAGATGATGAACCTACCCAATCGCTTCCACTACTCTCATATTATAGCCAAGTGTCTGGACGAGTTGGTGGAGGTGGAAGCAATTGGAGAGGGACTTGATCTTGGCAAAGAAGAGGGGGAGTCGGATGAAGGAGGAGACTGCTCCCCTCCTCCACCGTTTGCTCCCAGCAGCTCCCTGCCTGTGACTCAAAAAGAGGGGATAGACCTCTCTTAGTCTCCTAGAACTTCTCCGTCTCTTACTCTCATTGCATATATGTATACTTTGTACTTGTAAATACACTTTATCAATGAATAAAAAGAGATTTTTAAGCCAGAATTATTTTTCTTGTGCTGTGCAATCTTAATTTATGTCTTCTAAAAGACTTAGCTCCATCATAGACTTGTAAACTTGACTGCTAACTCGAGGGCGCTCGTCCTTTGTTAGGAGAATACGTCTCAAACTTGAGCAGTTATTTCTAATGTGTTTATTTTTGTATAAGTCTGGAACCGATCCGATCGACTGCTTTTGCTACTTGGCGTCTAAGCTTCTTGGGGCGAGTGCCTGAGAGTTCTTCTTTAAAGACTGTTATTGACAATTGGGAGTCGACTAGGTCTGGCTGATTGTTTATCGAATAGATGTCGTTTAGTGAGTTTCCAAAAACCTTTATTTGGCAGGTGAGATGTCACTGTTTGAAACGACATGATGACGCTGTCAGATGTCAGAGAGTTATGGCGTCGTTTCCATTTTCAAGTGAAGAGGCGCTGAGTAAAGGGGAGTGACGCTTCGAGTTTCGTGTGAAATGTTTGTGATTTTGAGGTGAATCTCACATATTCATTTTGAAACGAGCTGACCATCCAGATTAATCCACATCTTCCTCTTGCATACTGTAAATAGCTCATTAGGGGTGAAGAAGAATTTTCTTCACATACTCATGCTCTAAATCTTCGGCACTTGTCTCTCTCAACTTTCCCAAGTCTTTTGCAATAAAAATCTTCCAATGGCTTCTCAGACTACCTCCACCGGATGCAACAAGGAAAGGATCAATCTTCTTTTGCCAATCCGCTCCAAGTTCTGTGTCGAAGAGCTCGAACAATACTACGAGCTCTACAATCTCCCCAAAGCCTTTACATTTACAACACCAAGTGGGGAGGAGTCGGTGTACCACCATGTCCAGAATAAGGCACCACTATATCTCACTCATCTCGAGTATGAGCTCTGGCTGCCACTCCATTCCTTCATTAGGGATGTATGTGTCGCTCTGGGGGTTTCCCCTCTTAGTTCACCCCAAATATAATTGGGGTACTGGTGGGCTTCGTTGTAATCTACCATCGGGTCGGTGTCCTGCCGAGCATGTGCTTGTTAGGGCATCTGGTCAGTGTCAAGTCAATGAGGAGGGACCCCCACTACTTCCTCCACTACAGTGGAGGGGGAAAGCTTATCTCGGATGCTCCTGAGTCGAACAAAGACTGGAAGGAGCGATTCATGTGGGTCTTTTGTCACGCCCCGCTTCCTAAAATATCGGGGAATCGGAACGTGAACAAGCCCGCGACGTATTAGATTGAGAAGAAATATACATTATTTTTTTTCTTTTCTTTTCTTCTCAATCCAATACGCTAAGCGTCTGGAAATAAATATAATACGAAGTCACAGGTCCCCGATCACAATCAGCAAGAATATAATAGACAAACTCAGAATAAAAATATCATATCACAAATGGGATAACATCCGAGATATAATATTCGGGTCAACATGCCCTTATACAAAACTGAACCAATGAATA
This sequence comes from Asparagus kiusianus, assembly GCA_022839385.1. Lineage (NCBI taxonomy): Eukaryota > Viridiplantae > Streptophyta > Magnoliopsida > Asparagales > Asparagaceae > Asparagus > Asparagus kiusianus. The sequence continues at coordinate 205,747 of BQKN01067589.1, read as the reverse complement.
CTGAAGAGACACAAAATACATCGATCAATAGAAAAAGAAAGAACTATAAGAGTAAACTGGAACCATCAAAGAATAGGCTTCGACTCCTTCTTCTGCTCCGTCTACAAGACACTCCTGCTGAGTATCCTCGGCTATGGAGCATCTCCAAGCTGAACCTGTTTTTCTTCTAAGTCTGACATACACCAGGGAAAACAGGTGTACGTCAGGGTGCATGACACACGGTAAGACCCCACAAAAGAAAAGAACGAACGAAAACCCAATGCGAAAAAACAATACGATAACCGAAATGACAAAAGAAACGTGCAACTGGAAATCCAACCAAAACAATCAAGTAACAAGTCGGTCATGCAGCTAGTCATCAGAATAATCATCCAGGTAACCATGTCATACAAATAGATAGAATTAATACTTAAAATCTATAACAAGAGACGTAGTACGTCGAGCGAAATAATCCAAACAAGGAAATCCTCATGTATATACCATATGTCTCAAATTGTAGATAATTAAATATTAATCCTAATCTATGTATGAAAAGATAATACAACTGATCCGTATCTCACAAAAAGTCATACCTAGCCTAGAAACGAGGTCAAGTAACTAGCCATCCTATAATAGGTCACTGGTCACATCTCACACAGAGTCAACACTCCTATCACCGGATAACTAGCTATTCATAAATCCCCTACGCGCATCCAATCCCGCGAAACAGGCGGCTAGAAGACTACACGCAATCCGATCTTGGCCCGGTCTGAACTCAGGCAAAGCTCAGGTGACGAAATAAGTCACGGATCCAAGTGGCGAAACAAGTCACTTGGTCTAACAAACCAACCCCAGGACGAAACAGGTCTCTGGTACGAGTCTGGAAGATACATCAACAGCCTTATCCGATCACATGAACATTAACTTCCCCATCCCAACTCTTCTCGTTCTTTCTAAATCAACGATCATAATCCTTATTAAAACTCTAGTTCACCACCTAAACACACCCACACATGTCACTAGGTCTGTTCATGACGCACAAGGCCACTAAGTCATGAACTACTAAGGTTCTCAAACACAGCCAGAAATAATCAATACAAATAATCACGTGTAATAATATCGTACCATATCAGATAATCAATATTAAGAATTATAAATCATAAACATAGTCTACATAATTCAGAAATATTTCTTTTTCCAAAATAATCTCTTTTAAAATTATCATAATTTTCCTCAAATGATTCTGTTCTCAAATAAATTCTTTTTAATTAATATAATTATCCAGAAATGATTCCGCTACCGAAATAACTTCTTTTAATTCATAATAATTATTCTAAAATAATCTTTTAGCTAAAAAACTTCTTTAAAAATATTTATCATTCTAAAATAATTTTCTTCCACAACATAAATTCTAAAAATATTATAATTAATCTAAAATAATCCTGTTACCCAAAATAAATTCAAATTATTATATTTATCCTGAAAATACTATTTATCATATAATTACTATCCATTCAAGATTATTCATCAAACTCACGCAGATAAATATTAACGGATCTAAAATGGCAGATAATTCATAATAAATAGAAAAAGTAGATCTGAGCAAGCGGGATCTTGCCTCGGGTTTGTCGAACGGATCGACGTCGATGTGCGAGTCCGCGGCGAGCGTTGGCTGAGGCATGACGGCAACGACGGAGATGAAGGGGCTGCGGGGCTCAGCTTTGAAGGCGGCGACGACGACGGGTTCGACGGCAAGGGCTCCGTGGTTCGTCAGGACGGTCGGGGAAGAGCTTGGCGGCTACGGCGAGGAGAACGACAGTGTCGCTGCAGTGGGGCGGTGAGAGCTTAGGGGTTGAGCTGCGTCGGCGACAAGGGGGCTGACGGCTCGAGGGGGTAGCAGGAGGCGGGCTGAGGGAGAGGTGGAGCTCGGGTGGTGAAGCGGGGAGGCGAGTGGGGCGCGGGGAGGAGCGGCGTTGGGGTGTTGCTGGGGGCGGTGGAAGAGTGAGGGGGAGCTGGAGTTTGACGGGGCGGCGTTTGAGGAGGTGACGGAGGCCAGAGTGGCGGCAGTGACGGGGAGAGGGGGTGGCGGAGATGGTGCTGATGGTGGCGGCTTCGAGGGAGGAGCTCGTGAGAGGCGGCGGCTCAGGCGGAGTTCGGGGCGTCAGCGGCGAGCTGGCTTGGCTGCGACAGAGCTCAGGTCGGAGCTTCAGCTTCTGGGGTGGGGTTCGGCGATGAGAGAGAGGAGGGCACGATGTCGGAGCTCAGGAAGAGCTGGGCGGAGGCGCTGAGGCAGCTCGTCGGAGAAGGAGGGGAGGAGGACAAGGTGCAGGCAGTCGATGGAGCTGGGGTGTAGGCGGTCGACGAGGCTGGCAGCGGTCGGCGATTGGCGCGGGTGAGAGGCAGAGTTCAAGGAGGAAGGGGGTGACGAAGATGGCGGTACGGGGAGGAGCAGCGGCTTGGTGTCGGGGTTCGGAAGATGGAGGCGGTCGGGTGGTCGTGGAGCTCCTCGGAGGTTGACGACGAGGGAGAGAGGCGGAGGAGAAAGATGGTGAGGGCGATGTGAGATGAGAACGGGGGAGAGAGAGAGAGAGAGATTGAGTGAGAAAGAGAGAGGGAGAGAGAGAGTGTGTGATGGTGAGTGAGCTGGAGAGATGAGAATGAGATAAAGAGAGAGAGTGAGGGGACGTGTGACTGTGTGAGTGAGGGTGAGAGAGGGGGACTTTTGAGGAGTGGGGGAATCACGAGGAGGGATTTAGGGAGAAAACCACGGAGGAGTGGGGGTGAGGGAGAGAGAGGTTGATGAAGAGAGAGAGAAACAGAGTGAAATACCGGTGAAAGGGAAAATACAGGGAAGATACCCCTTTAAAAAAATAATTAAAATACTAAAAATTTATTCAAATAAATATTAAAAATTTATGGTCAAAATAATAATGACAATAGCAATAATGAATAATTAACTATTAATTCAAAAAGTTTTACCAAAATAATTAAATTTACAATTAGAAAAATTATTAAAATAAATATAAAATCGTATTTTAAATCATAGAAAATTCTAGAGATTGGGGAAAATACAAATATTATTTTAGAAAAATAATATTTAATGTTTAAACACCAGAAAAATTATTTAAGCCAGTATTGAAAATTTACGGTCATTACATCTTTGGTGTTGATGGTGTCCTCTCCTGTCCCGATTAGCCTAAAGTGACCAATGACATGCTAAAACCGTGCGTTCTTACTGCCAAGGAGAGGTAGCAGTTAGAGAAGATCCACTCGTATGTTGGGTCTCAAGAGAGAGGCAATCTCTTCGAGATGGCATCCCTCCGAGTGGCAGGCATCTTGATGGTCCTCCCCACCGAGTCTAACAAGGTGAGGGCGAGTCTGCTAGCCCACCCCTTGAAGAAAGCGGTAAGAGGGATTCGACGGGTGAGGAGTTGGTCTCGGCCTCAAGGCCCCAGAAGAGGTTGAGGGGAAACCTTGACCCTGAGGAGGTTGGCGGCTTGAGGTCACGGGTCGCTAAGATTGCTGTCGCCTGAGAGGCAAAGCGTGAAGGTGAAGAAGGTGAAGGCGAAGAAGGTGAATGCCAAGAAGGACCAAGGACCCAGTAGGTTGATTGGGCTGGTACGAGTTAACTCGGCCGAAGAGCGGCAGCTAGTTGAGGAGCAGCAGCTGGTCGAGTAGCAGCAGACATTCGTCCAAGCTTGTCGGCCGGATGAGGTCGTCATCATTAATGACTCTTCCCCTCCCAGGATAGAGGGGGCGGCCCTAGCAATTATGGCTGCTGAACTTGGGGCCCCGGTTGAGGAGGCGATTGGCCCAAGCCCTGTGCTCGAGCCATCTCGCGGGCCAGGCAAGGAGCCTGTAGGGACTTCCGAGGGTGCCGAAGAGCAAGCGACACTCCTTCCAGCATCTATGGCGGGCGAGACTGATGAGGAGGAAAGGAGATCTGTCCATTCCGCCACTAGACTTTGGAGCTCGACCCCGAGTCTGAGAGAAGGCGAAGGCAATGTTGATGAGGGTGTCATCGGGCCCCTGTTCGCCCAGGGGGAACTGTTAGACCCTAGAGAGGGGGGGGTGAGGTGAATAGGGTCTTATGCTAATCTAAATTTGATTTTATGCTAATTAAAAACTTTCTCGATTAAATAATTCTTGCAAGAGATATATGAATGAGCTATGAGCAAGAATGTAAAATACAAGCACAAATAAATATACGCAAAGCAAACTCAAACATAAGATATGTTCATGGAGTTCGGTCAACCATTGACATACGTCTCCGCTCCTCACCTCGAGGAGATCTCCACTATCGACACACCCTGTTTGGAAGCCGGAACTTCTCTACACACTTGGTTTTTTAGTTCACTGAAAACTCTACAAGTCACTCACAATGTACATACACAAACTACGACCTCAAGTGTTGGTCCTCACGTGTCGTCTCCCTCAAGTGCTCGGCTTTACTAGCTCTCCCTAGGTTTTACTACCGATGTCACTCTTCTTGGTATCGACCCATCTTCACCACACACTCCTCTTGGTGTAATTATGTATTATAATGTGAATCTCACAATTTAGCTCAAATACAAGATTTGTTCTCTACAATAGATGAGAACATAATTAAGCTCACTCTCTAAGTCACATTCACCGCAACTCAAATATACAATGTATGTAAATACTATAAGCTCTATGGTTGTGTGTAAGCAAAGAGAAAATCAAATCAAATATAAACTCAAATAAAGTCTAGCTTATAGAAATGAAAATCAAACATATAAATAGCTAGATATTAAGTTTAGAAAACTTCTCCAATTGATAACAAGAGTGAGAGAGATGAATTGAAGCTCAAAACACCAAACATGATTTCTTCTTCCTCTTGTGAAAATTGCTTCATAAAACCAAACTTGAAACAAGGCTTTAAACACCTTTTAAACAAACTTAAAACTCTCTTAAACTTGTTTAAAACAATTCTTGATTAGTTAGAAATGATAAATACAATGGGGTATATATAGGGTAGAAGAAACAACCCAAGAAAACCCCTAAACCCACTAAAAGACAAAACCAGAAACTAGTCGTTACTGTGCAACGACTAACCCAACGGTCGACCACAGCAACACGTTCGGTCGATCACGAATGGATGAAAGACAGAGTAAAGTCTCTGGACTTCAGCCGGTCGACCGCGACGACCATGACGGTCGACCGCGAACGGATATATGGCATGCACAGGCTTAAAATAGAAATGCTGATTTTTAAACTTGATTTAAAAATAGCACACAAATTCAGAAAAATGTATAACTTTAAAAAATGTTTATAAACATGATAATAAACATGTTGCAAAAAGAATTTTTGAATTTGCACTTCCTATTTATAAAATATCATCGTTTTGCAAAACTTGGAACATGAAACACTTGTTTTTTGATATTTTGACTTAAACAATGTTTTGACACCTTATAGAATGTTTTTATAGACTTGATAAAAGATGTAAAATATTGTTATGAAGTCTACAAACTAAAAATTTAATATTATATAAAAATAAAGTTTTGCATAATATATGCATTTGACAAAATGATAAATATGAAACATATAAATATGTATAAATGTGTATTTGTTTTATATCTATAAAGCTAAACCAAAACAACTTATCCACCTTGAAAATAAACATGTATAGACATTTTTTAGAATTTATTTGTAAAAACTTTATTTGTGGATAAAACCAAAAACCAAAATTGTGTGTGTGTGTGTGTGTGTGTGTGTACATAGAAACCAATAAAATATGTATGTATATGATATTGAGCTTTGAAATATCTACACACAAGTGTAAAACCTAAACAAATTATATCCAAGCAATTGGTCTTCAATAAGCTCTTTTTGGTAAACTTTGCGGATAAAGCTTGATCTTGGATCTTGACTTGAAATGTATTGCTTCACTCCACTATTCTTTCCATCCTCCAATGGATATGATAGTGAATGCTCGATTCCATCCAACCTCCAACTTGTTGTTTGTCTAGAATATCTACTAGGTAAATGCAAACACTAAACAAACAATGTTAGAGATTGTTTGTAAAATCATCAAAACAAGATTAGAGATGTAGTCTCATAAACATGAGAACTAACAGGAACTCCCAAAAGGCGGGAGGTTCGTCACGAAGGTGCCTCTCGACATAGACTCTTCGATCTTGGGGTCTTCAATTGCCCCAATCTGAGTTGTTCAACAGTTTGCCCTCCCAATAGATGAGGGGTTCTTGTAGGACATGCCAAGCGTTGGCTTGCATATGACTCTCAAGGCCTACTTGGTTCGGGGGGCCTTGGTGGAGCATGAGCTATTCAACCGGCTCGCCCACATGTACAACTCTCCAACATAGTGGCAGGCGGACCTAGCTAAGGAATGAATGTACTCTAGAGAGGGGGAGGGGGGTGAATAGGGTAGTTGATAATCCATATTAATGTCAAATTAAAACTTTACTAACAATATATCCTAATGATACGATATTCAAATGATATACGCAAGGATATATAATTAAACAATGGGTGAAATAAACATGAACACAAGAATAAGAAAGATAGTGCGCAAATAGACAAACACAAATACAAGAAAATGATCACGGAGTTCGATTGACCCACGACCTACGTCTCCGCTACTCACCCTCGAGGAGAATACTCCACTATCTCAAAAATAACTACACAATTGGTTTTCCAAGTTTACTAAAAACTTTTACAACTCTCATAATTACAATTACACAACACACTTCTCTAAGTGTTGGCCTAGCCCGTGTCACCTTCCTCAAGTACTCTGAATTACAACCTCTCCCTAGGTTTTACTACTGACGCCACTCCTCTTGGAATTGACCCCGGCTCTCACCAACCACTTCTCTAAGTGCTCTTGTGTATTACAATATACTCTCAACAATTTAGCATAAGTAAATATAATTTGTTCTCCAAACAAGATGAGAACTAAATTAAGCCCACACTCAATTAATCACTCACCACAACACAAATTTATACTTAATATGAAATACTAAAAGCCCAATAGGCTGTGTGTGCAATCAATGAGTAAAATAAAATATAAACTCAATTTATAATCTAGCTTAAGAAAATGATAATCAACAATAAACATATATAAAGGTAGAGATTGAGTTTAGCAAAAACTTCTTTGCAAACAAGAGTAATGGAGATGTGAGATTGAAGCTCAAAAAGAAATGAAATGATCTCCTCCTCTTGTGAAACTCTCTTCACATAAACACACTTAAAACACACTTAAAAACACATTTAAATACTTAAAATTTTGTTTTAAACTTTTCTTGGTTAACCCCAAATGTTGAGACTGAGAGGGTATTTATAGGATCACAAAAAAAGTCCAAAAACCAAGAAAGAAATAAACAAATCCCATAAAAAAATACCTAAAAATATAAAAACTAGCCGTTATAGGTTTTTTGACGCTCGTCGGTCGAATGATGGGTTCATCAGTCGACTGATTAGCTGACCATTGGCGGCAGCTTAAAGCTCATCGGTCGACTGATGAACCTATCAATCGACTGATAACCTACTTCGGTCGACTGATGAGGATCAGTCGACTAAGCAGAGACTTTGGACTTTTTCAGTATGTTTATTCGATTGACTGATGATGATCCACATCAGTTGACTGATAACGTGCTCAGGGACTTTTCTGCACAGTAAAATTAAACTTTGAAGTGGGTTTAAAAATAACAAATAAATTCTAAAAATTATAAAATTTGGCGAAATGTTTATAAACATGAAAATACATATTAGAAAAGAAATTTTTGAAGTATCATTTCCTGTTTGTGAAAAGTCATCATTTTGCAAAATCTTAAAAATACAAGTTCGTTTAAAATACTTGATTTTGACAGATTGATTTCAAACAAGTTTGAAACTTCTTTTGAATGAATTTATAGACTTATGAAAAGATGTAAAATAGTATCACTAAGTCAATAATCTACAAACATGTTATTTTCTCAGAGCGATAAACATGTTGTTTTCTCAAAATGATGTATAATACGATAAATATGAAACATATGTGCAAGAATACAAATATATGTATTTGTTTCATATTTATATGGCTAAAACTCATCTTTTAAAATATTTGTATGGCTAAACATATCTTTTTGTAAAGTGAAACAACCAATGAAAGCCATAAAACGAAACAACATGTGTGTGTGAAATTTGAGCTTTAAGCATAACACACAAAGTAAACTGCTAAACTACAAAAAATATACCCAAGGCAAGAATACTTCGTTTGAGGTCGATCTTGGTAGCGGGATAAAGCGTGATATTGTCTTCGACTTGAATTGCGCAAAGCTTCATTCTGATTTCCTCCAACCTCTAAGATGTCATCATTAAGCTCAATTTCATCCAACCTCCAACGAAGGATCTTTGTGTAGAATACCTAACAAACAAACACAAATACTAAACAAACGATGTTAGGAATTGTTTGTTAATCATTAAAATTAGATTAGATAGTAGGCTCATAAACATGATATCTAACAAGAAAAAGTCGGCCAGGGAGGAAGCGGGGAAGAAGATAGCCGCCTTGGAGGTCGAGCTGAACGACATCGAGGCATGTTGATGCCGGGAGGTGGATGCGAGGAAAATCTCCTTAATAGAATCCAACCCCATGGTGCCAAGAAAGCAGTTTCGATCGAGAAGCTCCAAGGTGAGGTAGCTCAGCTGAAGGGTGAGGTCGGCCGCCTCCAACAAGGAATCTCTAAGCGGGACGGCTGGCTGACTTCTCTAGAGGGGGAATTTGAGTCCGAGAGGCGCCTCAAGGAGGTGGCTAAGGATGAAGCTCGATTGATTCGTCTCTCAGCTGATTGAATGAGGCAGGACCTTAGGGAGGAGCGGTCAACTCATCAGGCATCCCCGACAATTGTCAAGGACCTGGAGGATCGGCTTGCTCGCTTGGACTCGGAGCAGTATAGGGCAAATATGGTCGATGACTGGCACTCGGGCCCCTTGGGTAAAACTGAGGTGGCTATGGCTTGCAAGGCTAGTGTTGACTACCTATACTCGCTGCTACCTCCTAGCTCTCGTCTCGCGCCTGATCGTCTTTACCCTCCTCGTGTCTCTAGCTGTCTTAACCTCCTAAAGGAGGTTGAGGTGAGCGGAGGGGGTTTGGAACTGACGTTGGATGATGGTGATGACAAGATGGAGGATGCCCCTGGAGAAGACCATGCCGCTTCCTCTTCTACTGCTGCTGCTCCTGAAGCCCCTGCCCAGTACCTCCTAAGCCTACTCCTAAATCTGGTCAAGATATCTAAGGGCTGGTATCTTTTTTTTATTTTTTTTATAAATATTGACATGCCTTTTGTAAATATTGACATGGATATTGTAATGAACTTGTAATAAAGTTTGTAATAAACTTTGAAGCTTGAAATAAATATTGACTTTGCTCCCATTCTGGAGTCTGCCTTCAATTATTCCTTGCTTTTTTGTTTTGTTTGCTTGTAGCTTTGTTCTAATTTTGCTGGGAGAACAAGTGTGAATTGTTGTGAGTCGGTCATGTTAGGATGACTCGAGTGTTGAGTGGGCGAGATGAATGGCTCACTTTATGCCTCTTGTTGGCGAGATGTCCAGGTCTTTTGTCGAAGAAGCCTGGCAAGTTGAAGTGCCTAGGTCTTTTTACCAAAGATGATTGAACAGTTGAACTCCGTACCTTGGGTTTACTCATGATGATACCAAGGGCTTAGGGTACGTGCATTGGACTTAATGAGGGCGCCAATATTTTTCTGACAAAGTGACAACCCTGAGGCTGGGTCTTTGGCAAAAGGATAACCCTGAGGTTGGGTGCCTAGAACTTACGTAGACGCCTGGGTCTTTGGCAAATGGACAACTCTGATATTGTGTGCCCAGGATAAAGCTGGGGCTTTGGCAAATGGACAACCTTGAGGTTGTGTGCCAAGGATAAAACTAGGGTTTTGGCAAATGAACAACCTGGAGGTTGTGTACCCAGGATAAAACAGGGGCTTTAGCAAATTGACAACCCTGAGGTTGGGTGCCCAGGACTTACGTAGATACTTGGGTCTTTTGGCCCTACCATAATGGTTGAGTGTCGACTGTGGGAGTTGACCATATGGTGAGTGTGCCTTGGGTTTACCCTGAAAAGGCATCAAGGGCTTAAAATTCCTACATAGATTTGGCACTAAAAGAGCACGAAGTAGGAGTCAAGTCAGTTTCAATAATAAATCCATTAAAACTGAATAAAATTTACAGAATTATTAAAAATATCGCCTCAAGTGCTCAACATTCCAGGGATGTTGTAAGACTATCCCATTTGGGGCCCTTAGCCGATAGGTGCTTGTTCGCAGCTCTTCTAGAACTATATAGGGGTCTTCCCAGTTTGGATCTAGCTTGCTTCTTTGGGTTTCTTTATCGAAAGCAGCTTTGCAGAGGACGAGGCCGCTAGCATTGAATCTCCTTGGTCGGATCTTCCTGTTGTAGTAACGACCAATTCATTGCTGATTTGTGACATGGTCCGGAGTGCTTTTCCTCGGGTCTTATCTAGGAGAGCGAGCCCGATCCGAAGCCCTTCTGAGTTCGTGTCCTTATCGAAGTGTTGTAGTCGGATGGTTAGCATGCTGACTTCGACTGGAGTGACCACCTCGACACCATAAGCTAGCTTGAATGAAGTCTCTCCGATTGAGTTCTTGTGGATCGTGCGGTACGACCAGAGGATACTAGACAACTCTTCAACCCAGTTTCCTACTACGACGTCCACCTTCTTCTTCAATGGTTGAAGGATGCATTTGTTAGTAGCCTCTGCAAGTCCGTTGGATTTCGGGTAAGCGACTGAGGAGAACTTGAGGTGAATGTTGTATTCCTCGCAAAAGCTACGGAAGCCTCCACTGTCAAACTGTGTGTCATTGTCAATCACAAAGGATCACGACACGTCAAAACGGTAAACAATAAACTTCCATACAAAACTTGTGACATTCCTCTCACCAATCTTGGCTAGTGGTTCGGCTTCAATCCATTTGATGAAGTAGTCGATCGCCACAATGAGAAACTTTCTCTATTCTAAAGCTAGGGGAGAGGACCCAGTAAATCCAGACCCCATTGAGAAAATGGTACGAGACTCAGAATGGAGGTTAACTTGGTGGTCGCTGCTCGCGGGATGACGAGAAGAACTGACACTTCTTACATTGAGAGACGAGTCCCTTCAACTTGGCTAATATGGTAGGCCAGTAGTACCCTTGGTGGATGACTTTCTATGTGAGGGTTCGTGCCCCTGTATGGTTTCCACATGTGCCCTCATGAATCTACCTAAGCACATAATTGCCCTCTGGTGGTCGAAGGCACCGCAGATAGGGTCCTATACTACTGCCCGAGTATGACATCCGATAGAGCTGTCCATCGATCATGAGATAGCGACAAGAGTTCCTTTACAGATATCTGGCTTCGATAGGATTTTTAGATAGGGTACCCTATGTTAAATAGAGAATAATAGGATCTAAACAACAAGGCATGATAGGCGTCCTGATCTCTATGATGGTCTCTGATGACTTGGAGATGCTGAGTCGCCTGAGGGTATCGGTGTAGATAGGCCATGACCTAATCCTTGAGTTTGTCGACCTGAGCTTGGAGAGGGCATCTGCCTGGGTGTTGAGCCTGCAGGGGATTTGAGCTATCTTGAAATCCAAGAAACTAGTCAAAAGCTCCTTAGTAGCTTTGAGATACAAGACCATCCTTGGATCTTTAACTATATATCATCTATTCACCTGATGGACGACCAACTGCGAGTCGGCTAAGATATAGAGGTGATCTGCCTTTAATGCTTGTGCCACTCGGAAGGCCAACGAGAAGAGCCTCATATTCAACTTTATTGTTTGAGACCGAGAAGTCAAAAGATATGGAGTGCTCGTGCATTGACCCATCGAGGCTGCGCAGGGCCACTCTCGCCCTATTGCCGACTTCTCCGGAGGACTCGTCCACCTTCAAAAACCACCATGAGGTGAATTTGGGTGAATCATGTTCCAGAGTGTGATGAATCTGTGGAGCAGATGCTTGGACTGCTGGAGGTGCTGGAAATGATGTCTGAGTGGATGGTGTGTTAGACCCTAGAGTGGGGTGATTAGGGTCTTATGCTAATCTAATCTGATTTTATGCCAATTAAAACTTACTAAAGAATTATTCTTACAAGATAGATATACAATATGATATGAACAAGAATATGCAATATGAATAAATAGATATATCCCAGCAAAGAGGTATATGATGAAATATATGCAAGGATATATAAATTAACACAAGGGTAAACAATCTAAACTAAAGATACAATTATGATAGGGCAATAAAAATAATACAAACACACAATATGATCACAGAGTTCGGACCTTTCATCCTACGTCTCTGCTCCCCACTCCCAGGGAGAAATCCACTATCACAAACTGGGTTTTCTACGCTCACCCGAATAACGTTTACATCACACAATAACAGTTTTCTAGCTAACCGAAAACTTTACAATCCACACTCTTATAATTCCACTTTACACCCTCTTAAGTGTTGGTCTCTAGTCCATGTCTCCCTCAATTGTTAGGAAGTACAACATCTCTCTAGGCATTACCACCTACTGTACTCCTCTTGGGACGACATCGTCTCTCACCACACACTCCTCTCGGTGTACAAGTGTATTACAAAGTGATCTACACAATTAGGTTCACAAATACAATAATAGTTGTTCTCTACAATGGACGAGAACTCAATTAAGCTCACTCTCAATGTCACAAACCTACAATCCAAATTATACTATGAATGTAAATACAATAAGCTCAACAAGTTGTGTGTGAACAAAGAAATATAAATCAAAACTAAACTTAATATAGTTCTAGCTTAATAATAATGATAATCAAATATATAAAAAGATCTAGAAATAGAGTTTAGAAAACTTCTCAATAGATCAAGAGTGGCGGGATGTATATTGAAGCTCAAACAAGATTGATGATCTCCTCAAACCCTTGTAAAATTCTCTTCACAAACAAACTCTTAAACACTCTTTTAAACAAACTCAAAACAAACTTAAACCATTGTTAAACTCTTTTAAATTATTCTCTTGAGTTATTTTGGAACTGAGGATATGTGGGGGTATTTATAGGAACCCCAAAGACAAGAGAAAATAATGTAAAAAGACCAAAAACCTAAAAATAGTACAGTTTGGAAATATAGCCGTTATAGTGTTATGAGTCGACTTGGTATTGTTCATGAGTCGAGTCAAAAGTAGCCATTATAGGCTAAAAACCAACTTATGGGTTGATTCATAAAAATCATGAGTCGACTCATCATGCATGGATCGACTCATGAAGTCATGGGTCGACTCAGCAGAAACAAAATACACTTTTCCAGCACAGTTTGTAAGTCGACTTATGACATGCATGAATCGACTCAACCTGTCTGGATCGACTCATGATGTTATGAGTCAACTCGACAGAAATAAAATATAAACTATACAATAGTTTATGAGTCAACTCAACATTGTTCATGAGTCGACTCAAGACATGCACATAGCCTGTTTTAAACAGAAATCTAATATTCAAACCTCTTTTAAAAATAACAAATAAAATCAGAAAAATATAAAACTTTAGAAAATGATTGTAGACATGATAGTAAACATGCTACAAAAACTGGTTTTTAAAAAAGACCTTTCAAATAAAAAATATCATCATTTTACAAAATAGTCCAAAACATAAAAATGTAAACACATGAGTTTTGACATTTTAGCTTAACCATGTTTAGAAACATTACAAAATGATTTTATAAACTTAATAAAAGATGTATATAATTATTGTTAAGTTTAAAAACTAAGAATATAGTATTTTCACAAATACAATAGAATATGAAACATATGAGTATGTATATGAATATATATTTGTTTCATATCTATGAAATTAAACCAAACCAGTTTATCCACGTAAAAACAAACATGTATGAAAATAAATATTTATTTATATGCTTGTAAAAACTTTGTTTGTGGATAAACCAAAAGCCAAAATGTGTGTGTGTGTGTGTGTGTGTGTGTGTCTATATATATATATATATATATATATATATATATATATAAACCAATAAAATGTGTGTGTATATTATATTGAGCTTAAAGTACATAACACACATAATATAAACTCCTAAACTAGATTACCCAAGCTTGTGATCTTCAACGAAGCTCTATCTTGGTACACTTACAGATGAAGCTTGAACTTGGATCTTTAACTTGAATTGCAAGACTTCACTCCGCTATTCCGGCAACCTCCATTGGATATGATCGTGAATGCTCGATTCCATTCATCCTCTAACATGTTGTTTGTCTACAATAAATAGAAATACACAAACACTAGACAAACAATATTAGATGTAAATTGTTTGTAAATCATCATCAAAACAAGAAGGACAACATGGTGAAGGTGTGTCTGGCTCATCACCTGGCGAGATCGACTCAATCAGGAAGTCGGGCAATTCTTGAGCTTTGATTGTCGTCCTGGGTTTGAATTGCACAACATGTTCACTGAGTTTAACTGCCCAGGCGACCATCCTCCTAGAAGTTGTGGGGATGCCAAGCGCTTTTTTAGAGGTAGACTTGTCTACAATGATGGCATGGGCCTAGAAGTAATGGCGGAGTCTCCTCTCAGTGGTAATGAGGGTGAAGGTAGCCTTCTATATGAGGGGGTAGTTGAGCTCGCCTGCTTTGAGGATTCGACTCATAAAGTAAACGGGCTTTTGAATGTTCTCCTCTTCTTGAACGAGGTCAGAGCTGACGGCTTCGGAGGAGACGACCATGTATAGGTACAATGTCTCTCCCCCTATGGGCTGGCTTAGCAATGGTTTGATACTCAAGTAGGCCTTGAGATCCTGAAAAGTTGCACTATATTCAGCCGTCCACGTCATGCTCTCCTTCAGGTTCTTACTTCCCCTTAGAGTTTTAAAGAATGGAAGGCTCCTCTCGACAGATTTGGAGAGGAAGCGACCCAATGCCGCTATCTTTCCATTCATCTTCTGGATATTCTTTACGATGCGCAGCTTTGGCAATCGCTCTATGGCGGCCATCTTCTTGGGGTTGATTTCTATGCCTCTTTGGGTGATTATGAACCCTAGGAACTTTCCTGATTGCACCCCCGAAGGCACACTTGGCAGGATTGAGCTTCATTCGGTAGCGTCGGAGAGTGGAGAAGGTCTCATCTAGGTTTGATATGTGGGTTGACGCTTGCTTCGAATTCACCAACAAGTCATCCACATATGCTTCTAGATTATAGCCGATCTAGTGCTTAAAGACATTGTTGACAAGTCTCTAATATGTGGCTCTGATGTTCTTCAGTCCAAATGGCATCATCTTGTAGCCGTATGTCCCCAAGTCGGTGATGAAGGAGGTCTTCTCCTGAACATGCTCTGCCATGAAGATACGGTTGTAGCCATAGAAAGATCCATGAAGCTGAGCAGTTGATACGAGTGTATCTTTTTCTCTGCTTCAAGAACTTAATGATCCTCATGGGAACTTGAGGATAGATGATTCGCATGGTAGCTTAAGATTAAAAACGTGGACGGAGCCACGGATGGCGGCAAAAATGGTCAAAATCAGGTAAACAGTGAAATCAGGAACCTGGCGATAAGGCTCTGGTCGATCGACCGAATGACTGGTACCGGTCGATCGAGGTAGTACATTCGATCGACCGAATGATCAGCATCAATCGACTGAAGAACGTGCACCTATAGGGTTGATAAATAAGCTTTCTGGTCGATTGACCGACAGGGGCATGCCGGTCAACTGACGGGGTTTCCTGGGTCGACTGGACTCCTATTTTGACACGACTCCAAGTTGGTTTGGCTTGGGTATTTACCATTTTTCCACCCATATTATTTACCTTATAAATAGGGATTGTTTAGGGTTTCTAAACATCAGAAAAGTATTTAGTGAGGATAGAGAAGTTATTCTTTATTCTAGAGTGATTGTGAGAGAGAGTTTTGTAATCTTTTATTCCTAGAGAAGGTAATTTCCTTTGCGAATTGAATTATTTTGTGTGTTTTACTATTTTCTTCTCAAACTCACCTTTAATAATTCCGTGATCAAAGGTGCTCGTACGGCGATTCATATCAAGTTGGTATCAGAGCGATCAGATCCTGTGAAGGGGTATCCTATGTATGGTCCTTACTCGATCGCAATGCAAGAAGGTATAAGTGATTCTTATTTCTTTTGAAGAAGTCTAGAAATCAAGGAAGAATAAGATGACAGAAAGTGACAATTCATCGAGGCTTTATGTGATAGAAAAACAGATCGAGAAAATCAGTTCGACTCTCATGAAGCTCGTCGATCTCATCCACGGAGGTGAAAAGAAAGGTGAATTTTAGGTGGGGCCCAAGAAGAAACCTATAGAATCCGGTGGAGGTAGTGAGAATTCAAATTCTGACGAGGAGGTCGAGGCCGTCAAGACCGTTTCACATCAAGGGGGTGAGGGTTCATACCAGAATTTGAAGATTGATTTCAGAGTTAAGATTCATGTTTATGATGAGAGTAGCGATATTAAGAGGCTTGATAATTGGATCAAGCGTATAGAGACCTATTTTAGTCTTTATGGCTATTCATCAAAGGAGAAGATTGTGTTTGCGACATTGAAGCTTTTCGGACACACGTTGATGTGGTGGAAATCTTACTGCAAATAGGAGAGAAAAGCGGAGTCATGGAACAGGTTCAATGAGCTACTGAGAAAGCAGTTCTATCCGGTGAGATTCCTTAAAGAGCGTTGATATAAGTGGTACGACTTGCACCAAATATTCAATCAGACCATTCAAGAATACACTATAGAGTTCTAGCAGCAGGCGATGATCCTCAACATTACGACGGAGGAGTACTCTATTTTCATGAAGTTTATGGTGGGGGCTGAACGAATACATTCGGAAGGAGATGAAGCTATTCACAGTAGAGTCGATTGCGGAGGCAAGCGTAAAGGCTATTACCATTGAAGGCAAGCAGAAGAAGAGCAACAAGATGAAGGGAGATGCCAAGCAAACTGGAGGCAAGTCTAGTGGCTCCCAACCTAAGGAGGAGAAGAAGAATAGTGATACAGGAAAAGCAAGATTGACTTGTAATCACTACAAGTAGACATGGCACGTTACTGATCGGTGCTAGAAGAAGTATCATCATCTCAAGCCAAAGGGATTGAAGAAGAAGGAGGAGGAAAATGTATATGTGATAGCACAAGGTCTGAAAGAAGTCCCAGGGATGACAGAGCCCAATAACAATCTCAACCTTATGGTATGAAAGCAGGCCGCGAAGGAAGACAAAGACCCCCGGGAGCAGCTCTATGTTCTCAAGTTGTATGTGAAGACCAGCTTGGTTGATGCCATAATTGATCCCCTGAGCCAAAAGAATTTGATATCTGAGATTTTAGTTCAGAAGATGGGGCTAAATACGGTCAAGCATCTGAAGTCATATCCATTAGGGTGGATTTAGAAGGAGACAAAGCTGAGTGTAGTTAATCAATACACTTTTAGATTTGCACTCCACGAGTCGTACATTAACGAGGTCATGTGTGACGTAGTTACATTATATGTTTGTCAGGTTATACTAGGCAATCCGTATTTGTTGGATAGATACGCAATCTATGAATGACAGACTCAGAAGTACACATACACCAAAGATGATGAGAAGTTCATATTTCATTCGGTGTCCCTTCTGAAGGAGACAAACTTGGTGACGGTGACCCAAGCGAAGAGGCTAGTGAATGCAAAGAAGAAGTTTGTCTTGCTATTCATTAGGCCTTATGAGGAACTACTGAAAGAGGATTGTATTTTAGAACGGAATGTGACTACGACTAGACGGGGAACGAAGGAGTCATTTCTTGTTGGATGTCAAGGTCAGGTTCCTAACAAAGCTAGGTGGTTCAACAAACAAGGAGGAGCTCGAGAGTTTCCTCAGCTAAAGTTGTAACTTGAACGGAACTTTAAGTTCCTAAATGGGGAGCCATGATACGAGTGTATCTTCTTCTCTGCTTCGGAAAAGTGATCTTCATGGGAGCTTGATGATAGATGATTCTCATAGTAGCTTGAGAATAGAAGCGTGGGTAGAGCCGCGGATGGTGGTGAAAGAGGTAAAAATCAAGAGAATGGCAAAAATTAGGAAGCTGGCGATAAGGCTCTGGCTAGTCGACCAAACGACCAGTACTGGTCGATCGAGGTAGCACATTCAGTCAACCAAATGATCAGCATCAGTTGACCAAAAACATGCACCCACAGGGTTGATAAATAAGCTTTCTGGTCGGTCGACCGACAGGGGCATGTCGGTCGACTGACGGGGTTTCCTAGGCCGAACTGGACTCCTATTTTGACATGAATCCAAGTTGTGTTTGTCTTGGGTATTTACCACATTGTCACCCATGTTGTTCAACCTATAAAAGGGATTGTTTAGGGTTTCTAAACACCAGAAAAGAGTTTAGTGAGGATAGAGAAGTTGTTCTTTATTCTAGAGAGATTGTGAGAAAGAGATTTTGTAATCTTTTATTCTTCATAATCTAGAGAAGATATTTTTCTTCGCCAATTGAATTATTTTATGTGTTTTACTATTTTCTTCTCAAAACCCATCTTTGATAATTTCGTGATCAAGGATGCTCATACGGCGACTCGTATCAGCAGCTCATGTCCGGCACTCTCATTGACTAGCTGATCGATTCAAGGCAGAGGATAGCTATCATTGGGACAAGCTTTGTTGTGGCTGGTGAAGTCCACACATATCCTCCATTTGTTCAACGATTTCTTCACCAACACAACATTAGCTAGCCACTCCAGATATTAGACTTCCCTAATGAAACCAGCTCTAAGAAGTCGCTCGACATACTCGGTCACCACATTTTGGCATTCTGGACCGAGATGTCTCTTCTTTTATCGTACAAGCTTAGTGTGTCTGTCAACAACCAGCCCATGGCTTATCGCTTCGGGGGGGAGTGTGGGGGGACCCTTAGCATATCTTCGAGTCCTAAGCGAACACATCAGCGTTTGCCTGCAAGAACTCTGTCAATGCTCCTAGTAAGGGCTTGACTAGACTGGATCCAATCTTGGCCATCTTCATTCCTTTTTGATTGGTTAGTATCTCCTGAAGCTCTTCCACTAGTGTCATCATCTATCGTTCCGTTACTTTTGTCCAACTAGAGGCAGACTTTCTTAATAGGTAAGGTGTCTTACACGCCATTACCCTTGGTCGAGAGCAGGTAATATGACCTAGCCTCTTCCTGGTTGCTCCTTGTGACTCCGACTCCATTAAGGGTCAGGAACTTCATCGTATGATGATAAGGTTAAGGAAAGGCCTGTTAAGACTCATGTGCCTACTGTCTAATCTTGTTTTGATGATTTAACAAACAATTTATAACTATGTATTTTTAGTGTTTTTTTATTTATCATATATCCATGTTGATAATATCTAAAATGTCAAAGATTCAAGATCAAGCTTCATATGCATTCGCTTGGGTATATTAGCTTAGGACTTATATATTGTGTGTAAATGCTTTAAGCTCAATATCACACACACAATTCTTGATTTTGAGTAATTTTAACAAAATATTGATTTATTAGTTTACAGACTTAAATTTCTCGGTATATATATTTTATTAAGTCTATAAAACCATTTGAAAAGATTTCAAAACATTGTTTAACTCAAAAATAAAAAATCAAGAAATTTATATACACACATATTTACAAGATTTGCAAAACTAAGAGATTTTACAAATGGGGAATGATATTTAGAAAATTTCTTTTGTAACATGTTCATTTATATGTTTATAAACAATTCCCTAAATTTTACATTTTTTAGAATTTGTTTGATATTTTTAAACAAGGTTCAATGTTGATATTTACTGTTCACTTCAGGTTCTATGTACGTTTTGAGTCGACTTGCTACAGTAATGAGTCCACTCATAAAGTATTGCGCAGAAGGTATTTTTTACTTGTTGAGTCGACTGAAAAATCAATGAGTCGACTGATACATTATAAAGTCAACTCATACATGTCATAAGTCGACTCATGAAGTGTTATACAGTTAGTTGTTTTCATCTACTGAGTGTACTGATAATCCTATGAGTCCACTCATGTAGACAAGTTGATTCATTCCTGTCATAAGTCGACTCATAATATGATCATTGCACAGTAACAGCTATTTTCCAAATTTTGTATTTTTAATTGTTTTTGTTGTTTTATGATGGTTTATTGGGTTGGTTTCTTCTACCCTATATATACCCCATTACATTTAACACTCCTGATAACTAAGAAAGTTTTAATCAAGTTTTATAAGGGTTTAAAGTTTATTTAAGTGTTGTTTTACAACTTTTTGTGAAGAAGCTTTCACAAGAGAAAGAGGGGATTGGTTCTATCGGTTTGAGCTTCATTTTAATCCATCTCTCCTTCTTGAATTTTAAAGAAGATTATTCTAAACTCAATTTCTAGCCTTATACAATTATTTTTTATTTATTTATTTTATTAAGCTAGAATTTACATTGAGTTTAGTTTTGATTATGCTCTTTGTTCACACACATCCATATTGAGCTTTTAGTATTTTCATACACTATATTATTGGGTTGTGGCGAGTGATACATTGAGTGTGAGTTTCATTGAGTTCTCATCTTATTAGAAAAAAATCTTTGTATTTAAGAATATTTGTGAGGATCACTTTGTAATACACAAGTACACTGAGAGGAGTGTGTGGTGAGAGACGGTATCGATTCCAAGAGAAGTGACGTCGGTAGTAAAGCCTAGAAAGAGGTTGTAAATCTGAGCACTTGAGAAAAACGACACGGGCTAGGCTAACACTTAGAGGGTGTAATGTGTGTTTACATTGTGAGTGATTGTAGAAGTTTTCGGTGAGCTAGGAAACCGAGTGTGTTGTATCTTTATTGAAAGATAGTGGAGATCTTCTTGAGGTGAGGAGCGGATATGTAGGTCAAGGGTTGACCGAACTCCATGATCATATCATTTGTTTACGTTTATCATTGGTGTTCTTTTATATTCGTACTTATTGTTTATCTCACCTATTGCATCTTATTTCACCCTTGATTATTTATACTTGCTTATAACTTATACTAACTATCTTTTAAGAATAATAATTTGATAAAGTTTAAATTGACAGTAAAATCGGATTAGATTAGCCCCTATTCACCCCCCCCCCATCTCTAGGGTAATTTTATTTGGTATCAGAGTTTGGTGCTCTTGATTTGTGACTTAACTGCCTTGAGTCAAAAATTAAAGTTTTTATATATTGCTAATCTTGTTTTTATTTGTATCTTGCTTGCATATATATATATTATGAATATGCACGGTACACCTAGCTTAGGTTATGTCATTAATGTTGCTCTTAGGATTTATAATTTTCCCTATACACAATGGTGTGTTAGATTTAAACTCTTTGTTAGATCTTGACACTTAGATTTATGGGAAATAATTGATTATGCTTATATTGTACCCACTTCAGAGAAACTCAGGTGGAGTAAAAATAATCATAAAATATTTATCATGAATAAGCTCTTGTTAGAATTTTTACATAATACTTCTGATTCATCTTTATCTAACAAGCTTGATTTTTTGATAGTGCTTATACATTGTGAAAACTTATAGAAGCATATCAAGGGAACTTAGAGGCAATCCGACAAGCTTTGGAGGATTCTTCTTCAAGTTCATATGGAGCATCATCTTCATGTACACAGCCACTAGGCGATAGCCCTAGTGAGGTATACGAGTCCGATACCGATAATGAATTAACTATCGATGAACTTGCCTGTGGATATAAAGAATTAATGCATGATTATAAGAAGTTGTAACATAATTTTATTAATCTTAAAAGCAAGCATATTGAATTGAAATCTGATCATGAGATACTAGTATCAAAATTTAATACCATTGCTAATGAAAATATAAATCTTAAAAAAAGCAATGAAAAACTAAAATTAGAAAATGCTAGTTTATTTCATGAGAAAAATATTGCCATGTTAAAAGTAGAAAATATTAAAAATAAAGTTAGTTCTTTTGCTAACTATTATGTATATTCTACTTCTAATAACAATGCACATATGTCTAATGATGAGTTGAATCACATGAAAGAGCGTATATCCTGTTTTGATTTAACACTAACTAAATGCATTGATAACCATAAGTGACTTATGAACATGGGTGCTAAGTCATGTACAAATTCTTCCATATCACTCGTACACTATGCACGCATGTATAGCAAGATTTACAAATACAATATTTATGATTGTAAAGGCTATTTAGCTAAATTTTGCTATGATGCGCACAAATCTTCTAAGACTAATGCTTCTTGTGCATCTCATAAGGCTTCTTCATCACACACACATGCACATGCACCCATTGCTTATCATAAACATGCTCATGTGTTTAAGTGTGATTATTGTGGTAGATTTGGTCATTTGACCAAATTTTATTTTGATTTAAAAAGAATTTCTTATTTGCAAAATAATTTTAAAGAACAATCTATTTTTACAAATGATTCCCGGGCACAACCACAAGGTCAACGCAAATCATTTCAACCCTTTTATTGCACAAATTGCAATCGTAAAGGACATTTGCATAATTATTGATTTGACCGTATTCGTGCACCACATACACTCAAATGGGTTCATAACCCAAGGGCCTTGAGCTTAAATAATATGGATCATATTCCTACATATTCCGGCACCAAAAATGTTTAAGTGCCGAAACAAGTTTAATTTGGTTTGACTTCTTTTTGGTTCTCATGTTTTGTTTTGATGGGTTTTAATTTCATGCTTTAAATGAGAATTTATCAAATTTTTTCAAATTAAATTTTGTTAAATACTCTTATGTATAAGTGTATTATTGCAAAAATTATTTTGAAATCATTTAATACAATAAAAATAAAGTTTTGTAAATTTTTAAGGATTTTAAATCACAGTTTATAATTTTCTGGAAAAACCAATTTTTAGGTCTTTAGTCGACTCATAAGTCGACTGATGACATCAGTCGACTCATTAGTCGACTGATGAGCTGCTGTTTTCAGATTTGGTTTTAGTTTCTGTCTTTGATCCGACCCGTTTTTGGACCCATTTGCACCCACTTCGTTTCTGGGACGCAATTTGAGCCGACCACATGTATTTTGACCATATTCTGACCTTTCATTTCATTCTTTATCAAACCCCAAGTTCCCAGCTCATTCTTCATTCCCAAATCTTCAAGCCGACCGAGCCCTAGCCTTCTTCCTCTGTTCCTTCAGCCGATCGGACTTTTGCAGTCATCTTCTAGCCTCCCGTTCCTCTCATTGTTGGGTATACTCCCTATCATTCTTGTCTTTGTTCAATAGATCTTTCATTTAGGGTTTATTATTCTAGGGTTTGTCTTTGCTATATAGTTTAGGGCTTCTCTTTATTTTTAGCCTACATTATCATTGTCATCATGTTTAAAGGCATTTCCAAACATGCTAGATCTGGTAGAGGTAAAGCCTCGTCCTCTCGTGCTCCTGTTTCTCCTCCTCCCGAGACCAAATATGAATTTTATGAACGATATCTTAGAGATTCCTTACTAATTGGTACATATCGCTCTCTGTGTCAGTTAAAACTTTTTCCCAAGAGATTTGTTAAGTTTGATGATTTTGATCATTTTTTCTTGAGGAACTACTTTAAAGATGCAAAACTATTTGATTTGCTCACTAGTGATAAGTCTGTGCCTCACTATCCCCATCTTGTACGTTTTTCTATACAAACTTACAAGTAATTTCAACCAACCCTAAAACCCTTACATTACATCTAGTGTCAAGGGTCATCATATTCGTTTTTGTGCTAATAAATTATCAGAAATTATTGGCCTTCCACTAGGAGACACTTTGCTAAATGGTGTCATATATGATGATCCTGGTGTAGAATCTCTTTTGACTCTTCTTAATAAACACCTTTCACTGAATTCTAAGTCTATCTCTGATTTGGCCAAAATTATTGGTCGAATTATTTGTTACAATTTTATTCCCAAAACTAGGGGCTACTATCATTATTCCTAAGAACTCACTCGTGGTATCTATGCCATTGTTGGGAATGTTGATGTCAAATAGGGCAATGTCATTTTTGATATTATGGCCATTGATCCTTCCACATTCCTTCCATTCGGAGCCATATTAACCAAGATTTTCACTTATTTTAAGGTTATCAGACAAAACCTCTGTCAAAATCCTACCCCTTTTTTGATGTCACTGCTCTTCATAGGGTGAGTATTCCTACCACACAGTTTGAGATGAATAATCCTCTAGCTCGTGATCCTTCTCCTGAGTCCTCTGATTCTGAACCATCTAGAGAGTCGTCACATTCTAGATCTAGTTCTAGGGATGGTGGTCATTTTCCTCTTAGATCATCTTCTAACATCCCCAGATACATTGTTGATCGTATGGATGTCCTAGAAGAGGGAGTTTATTCTCAGATGTATAAATATCATGTTGAAGCTGAGTATTGGCACCATTAAGACCAGGGGAGATTTGATAGGATAGAGGATACTCAGGTCGATCTTAGGATGAGGTTTGAGGAGATTGAGCGCACCCAGGCTGATATTAGGAGCTCTCAGGATGCGATTAGGAGAGATACTGGTGGTATTAGGAGCCATCAGGAGTCAGATATGGCGCACATCGAGAGTAGATTTGATGACCTTCCAGGACCATCTGATTCTTGAAGACAGTTTTTCTTCTAGCTTGTGTCTATTTTGTGTTGAACTATGGTTTATTTTGGCATGTAATGAATATTAAACTATTTGTTTTATTTTGGTTTATGAGTTTGAACTATGTAGCTTGGATTGTGTTGTTTTGGTGTGAACAATGTATGAGATCATTGTAAACTACTATATGTTAATATTTATGCATTTCAGCTTATGGTTCATCTCATATGTGGTTAATATTTTATGTTTGCTCACATGCATATATAAGTTCTTGTGAGACAATTTCTTAAGTTTATAGAGGTCTTGCTTATTTTTTAGCCATAATCATTATTGCATATATTCTATGTGATTTTTAAATAGGGGGAGCAATCCCTATTTATGTTTCAACTCACGCGTGCTTATAGGTAGGGGGAGCTTTCGCTCTCCTCATATTATTTTTCCCCATTTTGATGTTGCCAAAGCGGGAGAAAAAGTGAGTACATTATGATTTTTTGTTGTTTTATTAGCTTTATATATTCATGGAGAAATTATTTGTCATCATTAAAAAGTGGTAGATTGTTAGGACTCATGTTTATGAGCCTACTATCTAATCTTGTTTTGATAATTTAATAAATAATTTATAACTATGTATTTCTAGTGTTTCTATGTTTATCATATATCCAGGTTGATGATATCTGAAATGTCAAAGGTTCAAGATCAAACTTCATATGCATTCGCTTGGGTATATTAGCTTAGGAATTATATATTGTGTGTAAATGCTTTAAGCTCAATATCACACACACACAATTCTTGATTTTGAGTAATTTTGACAAAATATTGAGTTATTAGTTTATGGACTTAAATTTCTCTTTATATCTATTTTATTAAGTCTATAAAACTATTTGAAAAGATTTCAAAATATTGTTTAACTCAAAAATGAAAAATCAAGAAATTTATATACACACATATTTATAAGATTTGCAAAACTAAGAGATTTCATAAATGGGGAATGATATTTGAAAATTTTCTTTTGTAACATGTTCATTTATATGTTTATAAACAATTCCCTAAATTTTATATTTTTTGGAATTTGTTTGATATTTTTAAACAAGGTACAAAGTTGATATTTACTGTTCACTTCAAGTTATGTGCATGTTTTGAGTCGACTTGCTATAGTAATGAGTCGACTCATAAAGTATTGCGCAGAAAGAGTTTTTAATCTGTCGAGTCGACTAAAAATCAATGAGTTGACTGGTACAGTATAAATTCAACTCATACCTGTTATAAGTTGACTCATGAAGTGTTATACAGTTAGTTGTTTTCATCTGCTGAGTCGACTGATAATCCAATGAGTCGACTAATGTAGACAAGTCGACTCATGCATGTCATAAGTCGACTCATAATATAACTGTTCCACAGTAATGACTATTTTCCAGATTTTATGTTTTTTATTGTTTTTGTTGTTTTGTAATGGTTTCTTGGGCTAGTTTCTTCTACCCTATATATACCCCATTATATTTAACACTCCCGATAACTAAGAAAGTTTTAATCAAGTTTTACAGTGGTTTAAAGTTTGTTTAAGTATTATTTTCATCCGTCTCTTTCTTGAATTTCAGAGAAGATTCTTCTAAACTCAATTTCTAGTCTTATACAATTATTCGTTATTTATTCAGTTTATTAAGCTAGAATTTACATTGAGTTTAGTTTTGATTATTGCTCTTTGTTCACACACATCTCTATTGAGATTTTAGTATTTTCATACACTATATTATTAGGTTATGGTGAGTGATACATTAAGTGTGAGCTTCATTGAGTTCTCATCTTATTTGAGAACAAAATCTTTGTATTTGAGAATATTTGTGAGGATCACTTTGTAATACACAAGTACACCGAGAGGAGTGTGTGGTGAGAGATGGGGTTAATTTCAAGAGAAGTGGCGTCAGTAGTAAAGCCTAGAGAGAGGTTGTAAATTCGAGCACTTGAGGAAGATGACACGGGCTAGGCCAACACTTAGAAGGTGTAGTGTGTGTTTACATTATGAGTGATTGTAGAAGTTTTCAGTGAGCTAGGAAACCGAGTGTGTTGTATCTTTATTGAAAGATAATGGAGATCTCCTCGAGGTGAGGAGCGGAGACGTAGGTCAAGGGTTGAACAAACTCCGTGATCATATCGTTTGTTTGTGTTTGTCATTGACGTTCTTTTATATTTATGCTTATTTTTTATCTTGCCCATCACATCTTATTTCACCCTTGATTATTTATATTTGCTTATAACTTATTGAATAACTATCTTGCAAGAATAATAATTTGATAAAGTTTAAATTGGTACTAAAATCGGATTAGATTAGCACATTACCCCATTCACCCCCTCTAGGGTAATATCACGGCCCGCAAAAGAGAATGTCTAGTGAATCCAATGAGGGGGCCTCTACAGGGGAGTACGTGAGATTTTTCGATGCACATCTGGTTGAAGACGTCTGACATACAACATGTCCACTAAGATCCCTTTGTCGGCCATGATCCGCTTCACCTGGTAGTAATCGATCCCTGCTATGATGACGATAGGATCGTCATGAGGCATCTCAACGCCTTGTAGGTTGGAATCCCTAAAAGATATTGGCTCCTCCGCCTTCGTCCTATTGTCGCCTTGGTTGACCCGTAATGCACTCTTAGCATATCTCTTCCGGGCGTTGTTGGACGATCCTCTAGCAGTGGGACCACCACTAATCATGTTGATGACCCTCTTATGGTTAGGCTCTGGGGGTCGGATATCTTGGCGCGATCGAGGATGAGGCGACCACGAGCGGGATCTCCTATCCGCTTTAGCTGGGGCAGCTTCCCTACGGCCTCTCTGAGAGACAAGATTCTTCAAGTATCCTCTCTCGATTAGATCTTTAATGTCCCTCTTCAGGATACAGCAATCATCAGTGAGGTGGCCGTGATCCTTGTGGTAGCGAAAAAATTACCTGGTGTCTCGATTCCTTGGATTCGACCTCATTAGAGGAGCAGGTTCCTTAAGGTGTCCCTCCTATCGGACCATGGCGAGAGTATTAGTGAGGGAGGTGTTGAAGATTGTGAGAGCAGACTTCGGTGCTAGGTCCCTTTGTTGGTCCCTCCTATTAGACCGATTGGAGCGGGAGCTGACGTTCGAAGGGTCTCTCGGCCACTCCTGCCTCACAGGGGAGCCTCTGGCCAATTCTAGTGTCGGCATCATCGTTAGTGCTGCTGCTAGAGTCGATGGGGGCAAGTGGTGCTGCTGGTGCTACTGAAGTTGTGGTTGTAGAAGTCTCTGCAGTCCTGACCGACGCCTTATAATCTCGGGCATCCTCCATGTCCATATACCCGTGAGCTTTGACCATCAGTTGCTCATAATTGGTGACATGCTTCTTGGCAAGCGAGTCGGCCAACTCATTGCTCTGTAAGCCGGTCACAAGTACAGACAAAGCAACTGCACTCCCTAGGTCATTGACCTCCAGCTTCTTCGCCTAGAACCTCTTGAAGTAGGTTCGAAGGCTCTCTTTGGGCCCTTGCCTCATCTGGATCAGCACATGAGGGGGAAATTTCTTCTTGGTGTCAGCCAGGAAGTGGTGGATAAGCATCATGTTGTAGGCTGTCTAAAAATTATTGTGGATAGCTGATCCTCATCAAATACCGATAATAAAAGTTACAATTTGACGACTTCCATATGAACAATTCAACAATGAAAGTTACAGACAAATGATTTTCACATTAACAAATGAATGCTACAATTAGAAGATTTTCATGTAGATCGAGAAAGTTATAATTCAACGACCTTCATGATAATCAATGGAATCTCTGATACAACAGTCTTCATAAACAACTGTAGGAGTTATAATCTGATGACTCCCACCTTTTAAGAAGCTAAAGTTGAGATTACAAAATGACAATCCCTACAAATGCCCTAGTAAAAGAGATTAAAATCTCTTTAAATCCCAAAATACAGAGTTTACTTCTGCATTTTAGATTTACAACGTTGTGCGAACATGGCGTTTTCAGTCTAAAATAGGCCCAACTCTGCGTTTCAAGTCTAAAATACAGAGCTCGGGCCCAGAACGTCATTTTCAGTGTTTGACTCGTTCAAATGCGAGCTAAACGGTTCCAGGAGCCGTTTTTCCCATGATTTAAGGGATTTTTGCCCCACTTAGGAGCGGATTAAGGGGGCAGTTATGCCCCTTAATCCCCTATAAATACTAGTAAACTCAATTGAGTTAAGGATCGAATTTTAGCATCCAGGAGATCGGCATTTTTGTGTTCGTAGAGATCTCAGGGTATTCTTCAGCAACAAAAAATCTTTGGAGATTACCTATTTGGTTCTAAAATCATATTTTTGGCTCAAATCAATTATGTTACAGAGTTTAAACTCATTCTGAGTTCTAAATCTCGTTAAGAGTTATCTTAAAACTTGTCACGTAAGTTTCATTAATCGTTCCAGTGAAGTAAGATGATCAGATCGTCAACAAGAAGTAAACTCGACGCGAGTTTCGAGGGAGGTATCTCATCGCTACCATGAAGAACCCAATTTTAAACAAAGAGAAAGGTCCCCATTGATTCCTTCTCTCTTTTATAAATCGAGATTCCGATTGAGAAAAATTATAATTTCTTTTTCTAAAGTTTGTTAGAGAAAAATTGTATTGAGGACATTGTAATCATTCTTTATCTAAATCAGTTAGAGAGAATAACACATTTTATTCTCAATTTTCTTCTTCGAATTTTCCCACCAAACAAAAGATGGTGACTCTGTAGGGGAATAGCTTTTCTGATGAAGAAGTGGTTGCATAATCTGACATCAACCTCGCTGGAATGACAGTTAAAACCCTCGTCGTGGAATTTGACCAAGCCAAGTACGAAGAGCTACTTTCCTCTGGATCCCTTAGCCCCAAAACTATGCGCAGGGTCCGTAACATATCCAAAGAGACCAAAACTATTACTGAAACATCAAAGGAGGCCCTCCCTTTGAATTACATGGCTCGGACAGCCCCACCTCTGAAGGAGTAGGCTTGTCCTCTGCTGAACTCCTTCAACGAGTCGAAGATCCCATAACTACGTCGAAGAGACGCGTATCGGGTCAGAAGAGGCTCATTGCGATGACAAGCTCTGCCAATGCAATTGACTTTGCTACAAAAGCCCTGAGACAAGCCATAAAGAACGTCACTTGACATAGGAGAAAATCCTTGCGACGAGCCTATCTCCGAGAGAATCAATCTCTCAATCAACGTGAACTCCGCGTTCGTGAACCTCAACTTGAGCGTTGCATGAATGAGCCCAAGTATGAGCCACGTATAATCAACCTAAAACGTAGCTCTCAGAGGCACGTTTCAGAAGCAAAATGCAGTCCTCCAGAATGTGTTTCGATACCTAAACGCAACTCTCAGGAGTGCGTTCAAATTTCAAAACGCAACCCTCACGGAAGCGTTTCTCAAACTGAACGCGATTCTCCGGAACACGTTTCAAATTCTTAATGCAACTCGTAGGAGTGCGTTCAAGATCCAAAACACAGACCTCGGGACTACGTTAACCAACAAAAAATGCAACCAACAAGGGTGCGTTTCACTAACAAAATGCAGACATCGGTCTAGCATTGTTCAAACACAAGACGACCCTCGTGTTCCTTCTTCAGAACACGATGTGTGTTAGCCTTCTTGTTTTGATGATGTTTAACAAAGAATTTACTTCTAATGTTGGTTGTCTAGTGTTTGTGTTTTCGTATTTATTCTAGGCAAACAACGTGTTAGAGGATGGATGGAATCGAGCATTCACGATCATATCAAATTGAGGTTGGCGAAATTGTGGAGTGAAGCCATACAATTCAAGTTGAAGATCCAAGTTCAAGCTTCATCCGTAAGTTTACCAAGTCAAGCTTATTGAAGATCAAGATAGCTTGGATAATTTAGTTTAAGTTTTATATTATGTGTGTTAGTACTTTAAGCTCAATATCATATACACACACATTTTATTGGTTTCCTTGTATATATGTAGTCATATATATATATACAACACGAGTTTTGGTTTTCATGTTTATAAATATAAAATTACATATTTCATATTTATTTTTGTGATTTGGTTTATCTACTTAGATATAAAACAAATATATTTTCATATACATACTCATATGTTTTATTTTCTATTGTATTTGTGAAAATATTATTTTCTTGGTTTATAGACTTAACAATAATCATATACATCTTTTATTAAGTCTACAAAATTATTTTGTAATGTTTCAAAACATGGTTAAGCTAAAATGTCAAAACTCATGTATTCACATTTTCATGTTTTGGATTATTTTGTAAAATGATAATATTTTTCATTTAAGAAGTCTTTTTTAAAAACCAGTTTTTATAGCATGTGTATTATCATGTCTATAATCATTTCCCAAAGTTTTTTATTTTTCTGAATTTATTTGATATTTTAAACAGGGTTTTAAAATCAAAAAATTAACTTTCAAACTGTTCTGTTCATATATCAGTTTGCGGTCGACCACCACGGTCGACCGCACCTGAGTTTTTACCTGCAGAGTCAAACAGAAACTTTCACGATCGACCGCCACGGTCGACCGTCAGCTCGAATTTTCCCACGGTCGACCGCCACGGTCGACCGCTAAAGTCTCTAGAAAATTCTTAGCTTCAAAAGTGGCTCGCGGTCGACCGCGAGATTTTCACGGTCGACCGTCGTTCATCCCAACGGCTCTTTTTGTACAGATTCGTATTCCTGATTTTCTAGGATTTTTGTTGTTTTGTTTGGGGTGTTAGCTGTTGGTTTCTCTTCCTATAAAAACCCCTCAACCCCTCTTATACCAATATAGATTTTGGAGAAAGTTCTAAACAAGTTTAAGAGGGTTTTACAGTTTGTTTAGTCTGTTTTTAGGGTTTGTTTTTACAAAGAGAAGCTTGCATCATCTGTTGAGGAGTTCATCTTTAATATCTTCTCATCCTCTTTTTTTGTTTATAGAGAAGTTTTCTAACTCTTTTCTCTAGTAATATTATTATTGATTTTTATATTCTTATTATTACTAGTTTGCTATTTGAGTTTAGTTTTGATTTATATCTCATTGTTACACACACCCACTTTGAGCTTATTGTATTTTCATATATAGTATATTTGGGTTGGTGAGAGTTGTAACTGAGTGTGAGCTTTCATTGTGTTCTCATCCATATTAGAGAACAAATCATTTATTGTATTGTGCTTATTGTGAGATTCACTTTGTAATACAGTTGTACACCGAGAGAAGTGTGTGGCGAGAGTCGGGGATCATCCCAAGAGGAGTGGCGTCGGTTGACGAACCTAAGGAGAGGTTGTATCCGAGCACTTGAGGGAGACACGTCTAGTTCAACACTTGAGAGGGTGTAGAGTGGGATTACAAGAGTGTGTTAGTTGTAAA
This sequence comes from Asparagus kiusianus, assembly GCA_022839385.1. NCBI lineage: Eukaryota > Viridiplantae > Streptophyta > Magnoliopsida > Asparagales > Asparagaceae > Asparagus > Asparagus kiusianus. The sequence continues at coordinate 173,779 of BQKN01067589.1, read as the reverse complement.
GTTTTCGGTAAACTAGAAAATCGTATTGTGAGGTGTAAAATTTATTCGGGTAAACGTAGAAAACCCGATTGTGATAGTGGAGATCTTCTCGAGGTGAGGAGCGGAGACGTAGGTCATGGGGACCGAACTCCGTAATCATATCGTTTGTTTGTGATTGCATTGGCGCACTTATTTTTATGTTCATATCTTATATCGTCTTTGTATATTACTTGTTGATTATATTGCCCAGTATCTAGCTTAGATTGTTTACCCTTGTGTTAATTATATATCCTTGCATATATCTCATAGTATATCTCATTGCTAGGATATTGCTCTTTGTTCATGTTGATTATTCTTGCTTGTAATATATTATATATCTCTCTTACAAGAATAATTTATTATTAATTTTAATTGGTATAAAATCGGATTAGATTAGCATAAGACCCTAATCACCCCCCCCCCTCTAGGGTCTATCGTCCATTGTGTCCAAAGAAATCAACATGGATTCAAGATTCATATTAAACAAGAACCAGTCCCGCCTATTGATTGGTAGGGGGTTCCATCTCCAACCTCATGTTCAGTGAGAAAATCTCCCCAGGTATTTGACTTAAGAGAGTTACTTTCTAGAGAAAGACCAGTGCAACAAGTCGCTCATTCATGTCATTGTGAGCGACTTATTTCTGCGATCCTCTTAGAATGCCCATGTTGCACTTCTCAACCAAGACAGTCAATATTCGACCGGTTGACGAATGACGTTCGACTCGCCAAGCGACGATGACACTACAAGAAGAAAGCTCCACAGACAGAATATCCTACGGTTACTATCACTGTGATTGGCAGAGGGAAAGCCTCAGATCGTAGCTCTGATGACTCGGAGACAAGTCGTTTGCCGACCGTCAGAGAAATCCGTGATGAGTTCGAAGGAATATATCGACACACCCGAACTCGAACGAGAGTCATTCCTCCTGTCAATTACAAACGGCTTGTTAGAGGAGCAATGTCTGATGAGGAACACTCGGCCATTGTAGAGTCTCAGTCCTCGGGTTCCTTCGTAGCACATGAAAATTCTGTTTACATGACTGGGAGTTCAGATGACCTAGAAAGGAGGGTCAATCAACATCAGGCCATGCTCCAGGCTCAGCAAGAGACTCTTAATCAACTGCGAGATCTGATAACTTAGCTTGTCGCAAAAAAGGTCCAAAAAGCTGTCTACTAGTCAAATGCGACATGAGGCTATGACAAGGATCGCAGCAAGTAACATCAAGAAAAATCTTTAGCTGAGTAATTCTTTACCTACTTGAACTTTAATTTCAAGATCCATAGGTGGCTGATTTTACTAGAAAAAACACATAATATATTGGAAAGTCTTGAATCTTAATCCATCTATTATTTTCGGCTTTGGTCTCTACTTGCTACCCAAACTATTAAATTTGTCCCTTTTTATACCATTGACTATTTTTTTCTTATATTATCCTGGAAACTATCAATTTTGACCATGCATATGTCCACCCTAAACTGTTTTTTAGCGTCACTTCACACCCTAAGCGCCCCCACCCCCCACCCCCACCCCCATCCCCACCCCACCCACCCACCCATCCTTCTCTCTGTAAATTCATTTAGAACATGCACAACAGTAATAAATGGAAACTGGTATTTAAGTAGTTAAAATGATAGTTCATAGAATAAACGAAGACGGATTTAATAGTTTAACTGGACAAAAAATAGTTTGAGCAGTAAAGATGAGTTGAGGAGTGGTGTTAGGGGCACACCCTCTGTCACACATTCTCTCCCTCTATAGTGCATTGGGTCCCACATCAAATTTTAAAATAAAATTTGTTGTGGGGCCCAATGCACTGTAGAGAGAGAGAGGGTGTGGTAGAGGGTGTGGTTAGGGGTGTGCCCCTAACATTTCTATTGAGTTTAATAGTTTAGAGAGCATGTAGGGACTAAAAATAGTTCAGGGAGGAGGGAGGAAAGAAGAGCAAAATTGGTAGTTTAGAAGACTTGTAAAACATGTTGGCTAGAGCCATAATCTTTTGACCCAAAATTTTAGATGTAATTGACACCTGAACTTGTTGAAGAAGTATTTTGAGGTTCTGTTTGGAAAAGTTTGACTTTATGGATCCAAGTTGTTGTTGATTCTTTTACATCGATCTTCCGTGGGAGACGAAGATCTGAGATCAATCATACATAGGCAGCATGGCCACCGCTTTTGATTATTTGTTTTTATTTTATTTTATTTTTTCTCCCCTTGATTGTGATTATCTTCTCGTTATTTAAGTAATATGGGATCAGCTGTTGTTTTCATCAATAACCACTTGTACCATGTTACTATATATCTCATGCATAGGTAGCATGGCCACCGCATACGTTTAAAAGTATTAAAACATTTTCGAAAATAGACCAGTCATGCATGTTTATGCATGACAAACACATTAAGTGCATGGGCTTAATTTCATAAAAAAAAAAGGGCTCATGGGCTTAATATTTTGTTTAATAAGAAGCATCTTTTGTTTTTGTTTTTGTTTTTTCCTTTTGCCCGCCTCCCTTTATTTCTAACACACCAACTTTTGGCACACTTTTTATTCACGAGTTTAATGTTGGTTTAGACCAAATTCAAATAGCTCAACACAACAAGATCTTATAACAACTAGTTGACGCTAGTTTATTATACCAAGTTGGCCTCAAAAAGTTGTACGGGTTGTCTTTTAATTAAATATCTTCATCATTATCTTACTCTTTTACAAAGAAATAGGTTCTTTGCTTCTATATGTCTTGCTTCAAAGTTCTGATTTATACATTTAGCTTTGCATACTCAATCACCGCTGGTGATCTAAATAATGGAAAGTTTTAATCTATCTCTGACAGTCTTGAGTTCAATTTCAGACTAGGTTATAAATTATTTAAAAAAAAAAGCTATGCAAACTCATCCATTAGTACTCATGATATGTAACCTCCTATGGCTAGTTGGTTACACACATAGAAGCACAATGATAGAATGAGAGAATACCAATTGGGAACTCTCTTCTTCAAGAGACGTGCAAGAACAATCAATATACTTTTAAGATATTGCAATTAGAAAAATGATAAGTGTACTATAAGAGTTATATTACTCTTGTACTCAATAGACACAAAAAAAGTGGTCCATTGCAACTCATAATGTCATGTTTCAATTTATAAAAAAAGATTGCACTTTTTTGTGTTTAGCAATATAAAAACAATATAATTCTTGTGTACATTTATCACTATTCTTGCAATTATGCACATTTCCTAATTAATAGGGTGACACTTTTTTAAATTTTATTAATCAAACAATTTTGTGCGTTCATGTACATTGAGCACAAAGATCAAGGCAATGATGTTTTAATTTCTATAATGTTAATTATTAACTCAAACATTAAATAGGTGATAGTAAAAAAAATCTATAATTAGAGAATCTCCAACCACAATAGATAGACCAATATACTGTAGATGTACATATAATATCATGATCAGTTTCTACGGAATACTTTCTCTTCCGAGAAAAAAGTATACATTCAATCCACATTTATTGCTATATATAGATGGAAATCCATGTGATACTTTCTCCGTTATAGGAGAAAGATGACGTCTGTCATCCCAAAAAATGCAAGATATCAAGAGTTGTAGCCCATATTTTAGTAGTAATTCCTAGCTTGTCCAGTCCCATCCGAAGAGAGTCTAGTCACCACGCGCACCAATCAAATATGTTAGGAGAGAAAACTTTCATCAAGCTGGGTCCGCTTTTATTTAGAAGGATTTGAATACGTCAAGATTTGTACGTGATTCATGATTTCATGGTTTTTATTATGCTCCTCGCCAGTCCTCGGGCAGTGTCTAAGTTCAGCTCGCCTAACCAAAATCCAAGGGTAATAAGGAACTAAATAAAGGGATTTTGGTATTAGTCCCATAACTCTTTCGTATTTTGGAAGTAAGTCTCTAAAATCATAAAAATTGATATTAGATCCCTCTAATTCTTAAGTTATTTGAAAATAGTCTCTCCAATTATTAAAATTGCTATCCACGGCTTTAAGTTATTCTGAACTAGTCCCTTCAATCAAAAGTGAAAGTATCAATTAGAGGGATTGGTTTGTCAAAATTTATAAGAATTGAAGTACTCAGTAGCATTCTCAACGATTTGGGAGATAAGAAAGAATAGAGAACCTAATAGCTATTTCAACAGTTTGAGGGCGAAATTCACAAAATGAAAGATGCGGGGGACTAATATATTAAAAACCATAAATAAATTATAGAAAGCTTTTTACACTCTCACTTTCTGCTCTCTGGTGCGCGTGCGGTTCTTATTAAATACTATGGAACTACACTTCAATTTTTCCGGACAAAGCCTTTATTTTTCTATGACAGATCGAAATAAATGAAAGCTTAGAAAAATTTCGCAAGATTCCTAAACTTTGAGGTGATTTGCAGTAAAAGATCAGGAACTTCAAAAACTAGAGAAATGTCTCTTGAATTTTAGAGGTTCTCACAAAACCCCTCCAAACTTTTGAAAAGTTTCACCTCAACTTTGAAATACATTCTGCCATAACTCACATGTTTTTATGTAAAAGAGAGAACAAAGTAGAAAACGGAAATCAGAAGTTTACAATTTACGGAAATATGAAGATAATTTTTTTAAAATGTCAATTAAATTTGTGGAATTTCTCGGAAAGTTCATACGATTTTGTGAGACTCTAAAATTTAGGAAGATATTTTCTAAGATTTAAGAGTATGTTGGTTGGAGGGTAGCAAATGGTAGGGAAAGAGAAATGAATACTTAAACTTTGTTTGGTAGCATTTTTTATGAAGGGAATGCAAGGTAGGGGAAGGAAAAGTTTCTAAAATTGTTATCATTTCCTCCCTAAATCAGGGTGTAGAGTATGAGAAGAGAATTGAGTTCAAATATTTTATTATTTGACCCTTCATTATTGTGGATCATCTACTGATATTTAATTATGAAATCATATTCTTTTTCCTTACATTCTCTTCATTAGAACTCTCAATTATGATAAAAGAAGTTATCTTTATTCATTTAGGGGGGGTTAGTCACCTAGAACTTAAAATTATAACTGGGATAATCTGTGGGATAAAATTTTAAGGTGTTAGTCACATAGAACTAAACCTAAAACAAAATTTTAAGGTGTTAGTCACATAGAACTAAAACTAGAATAAAATTTTACAGTGTTAGTCAAGCAGAACTTTAACAAAACTAGAATTGGGATAATGGTACAAAATTATCCCACTTTTTTCATTTTTCTATACAAAAATAAGAGTTCTAGTCTCTCAAATTGTTCCACGTTTTAACTTGGAACTAGGTGGTAAAACACTAGAACTCGTATTTATTTTGTTATTTTTCTTTTTCTTTTTTTTCTTTACTTATTTCCTATTATGGTTATCACCATCATTAGACCATAATCATAATAATAATTGTCAATATCTTAGTCTAACCAAAAGTTATTTTAATAGTAAAGAATATTCTTGTAAGCAATTATCAATCAATAATAGTAAGTTTAAAATACATAAATAGTATTTATATCTTCAAAATGCATAAATATATACTTCATGATTATAAAAATTTATCCCACGTTATTTTATCAAAATATCCCGCTTCACAAAATTGTTCCTAGTTATCCCACTAAAATATCCCACTAGCGAAACATTATTCCACTTTAACAATTATCCCATATTGCATGAAAATGTCCCAATTGACTAACACCCTTATAAAACTTTTAAATAAGATATTATATTTTTCTTTTTTTTTCTCTCTCTCTCTCTTCCCTATTTTATCTTTCCTTTTCTTTGCCTGCTAAACTGCCGAAAACAGTGTAAAGCTCACCAATATGTGCAAATCTCCCCAACAACCAGGGGCTTTCTGGGTTATCGAAATGGCCTCTCCTTTTCTTTTCTCAGCCACCTTCCTCATTTTTTTTATTTTTTATTCTTCCTCTGGTCGACATTCTTTTCTTTGGTCGCGACTCCCTCTCTCTCTCTCTCTCTCTCGTTTGTATTTTCTATAACCCCTCTCCTCTCTCTCTCTCTCTCACTCCTCTCGGCCTCTTCTCGTTTGCGAGCACTTGGCTGTGTCAGTTGTCACTCTCTCTCAGATTCATTAGAGCTCGTCTTTTTCCCACTGAGACTCTCTGCATTCTTAAACCCTCATCTCCCAAAATCTCTCAAATCTCTCCGTGGGTTCACATCTCTTCTCAATACCCACCAAAACCCACCTCTCAAAATCCTATCCTTCCTCCTCAATCGATGGGGCCGTCTTCAATGGCCTCTCCTCTCTGCACGTGGCTCGTGGCCGCGTGTATGTCTTCCACGTGCGACGGCGACCGCCCGTTGAGGTCACCGTCGATACGGTTCAAGGACAGGAGATCCAGCGATCGGAGGTCGTCGAAGGGGATCGTCTCGGCTTTGTATGGATCGGGGATCAGTAGTTTGATGAGCAGATTTGAGCCCTGTGAAGAGTTCTATAGATCAATGAGGGTTGTTACTGATCGAAAGCAGAAAAGGGCTTCCAACTGTGGTAAAAAAAAATTCAATCTTTTTTCTGGTAAATTGTTTGAATTTATTGACTGTCGTACTGTTTGACTTTTGTAAGGAAAATGATGGGAAATGGAGTGATTTGGGGTTTAAATGAGGGACCAGTATTCGTACGGATTAGATTTGGATGTTGGGATTTGGTTGCTTTGCAGTTAATCAACCCAGCTGAAAGTCTATATAAAACAACGTCGTTACTGATGATTCGGCTTGTTCATTTTTATTTGTTACTATTAGTTTTTTGTTTCAGAACTTGGGGTTTGAAGAGAAAAATGTGTCAAGGATCAATGTTTTGTTGCCTTGATCATCTCAGTATTAGAGCCTGAACCCCAAGCATAATTACTACCGATGCAAATTCAAAACTTAAATGATCACATATAAATCATTCATATACGGTGAATAACATATAAATTTTTAGCTATTGGATACTTTACCTTCTACTTAATATGCAGTTATTTATTTATTTTTCTGCTGGGAAATTTGGACGTCAGGGAAAGTGATGGCAATAGCTGTGAAGCCTGCGAAGCAAGTGGAAGAGAAGAGAAGAACTAATATGAAACAAAGAAGGGTTGTGGTGACAGGGATGGGCGTTGTGACTCCATTAGGCCACGAGCCTGATGTTTTCTATAATAATCTCCTCAACGGTATAAGTGGAATCAGTGAAATAGAAAATTTCGACTGTGCCGGCTATCCAACGGTATATCCTCTTCTTTGCATAATTCATGTTTATAACCTCATTTTAAAATACTTTCTCTGTAGACATTTCTTATGTTTTACATGATCAATTAGTTTCAAGTGAGATTAATTTATAGAAACATTTGACCATGTCAACAGCATCATGTTAGAGTCCAGGTATTAGTACTTTGTAATAGTCATACTGTTACTACTTACTAATATGTTGTAAGCAAGCATGGTAAAGAGTGATACCCCTTTTTGATCCCTGATATTTGAACTTTTTGTCCATAGAGAATTGCAGGAGAGATTAAATCGTTTTCAACAGATGGATGGGTGGCACCAAAACTATCTAAGAGGATGGACAAATTTATGCTTTACATGCTTACTGCTGGTAAAAAAGCTCTGGCGAATGGTGGAATTACTGAAGAAGTTTTGAATGAGCTAGACAAGACGAAGTGTGGTGTTCTTATCGGGTCTGCAATGGGTGGCATGAAGGTAGAATTTGAAAAATATTTTTTGATCTGAAGGAAAGTTGTTTTTCCCCCTTTTATCAGCTCTTGGTCTCATATTATGTTGATGGATTGAGCTGTTACACTCTAATCTTTATTTTATGCCTTTCTGTATGTTATGGTCGTGGTACTCATAAAGATGGATGCTATTTTTTATAGGTCTTCAATGATGCAATCGAAGCTTTGAGGGTCTCATACAAGAAGATGAACCCCTTTTGTGTTCCATTTGCAACTACAAATATGGGTTCAGCTATGCTAGCAATGGATTTGGTGAGCCAAAGCAGAATCTGAAGAAACCTACCTTTGCATACTGATCCTTCAATATTTTTTGAGAATTTACTGTTAATTTTTAGAAACCTACCTTTGCATACAGATGCTTCAATATTTTTGAGAATTTATTGTTAATTTCGTCTAAGTTCCTTCTTCTCTTCCCTTTGGACTATAGGGCTGGATGGGCCCGAACTATTCAATTTCAACTGCTTGTGCTACAAGCAACTTCTGTATCCTGAATGCAGCTAACCATATCATAAGAGGTGAAGCTGTAAGTTATCATGTTCTCCCTCTTATCTGTAGTTAGAAGAAAATATACTCATTATTTCTATGTACATAAGTGTGCTAATCTTGCAGGATATAATGCTTTGTGGTGGCTCTGATGCAGCAATAATACCTATTGGTATCTGTTCTTTTTGCTAATGATGCTATTCTTCCTCATTGTTTTACCTTCATGGTCTTTATTATTATTACTATTATTATTATTATCATCATAAATCATCATACACATCGTCGTCTTCGTCGTTGTCCAGGATTAATTGTATACTTGACGTGTGCAGGGTTGGGAGGTTTTGTGGCATGTCGGGCACTTTCACAGAGAAACAATGATCCAACCAAAGCTTCACGGCCATGGGATAGTGTATGAATAGATAGATGAATGATGACAGAGTTAAAAAGGAGATACTTTTTTTGTGTTTGTGCTTATTATTGTGTAGACGTGCAATCACTTATTATCAAGATTATGATTAATTGGCGCATTTATGTTAATATCTAGGTTATCTGTCATGTGACAGGAACGTGATGGATTTGTTATGGGAGAAGGTTCAGGTGTACTTTTGTTGGAAGAACTTGAGCATGCTAAGGTTTTATTACAGTCAGCTACCACTAACTTGATGTGATGTGAAGCCTTTATCTAATCATGTTTTGTTAAAATATTCTCCTTTTCATGATTGTTTTTCTTCCTTTCTACAGAAAAGAGGAGCAAATATATATGCTGAGTTTTTGGGAGGAAGTTTCACCTGCGATGCTTACCATATGACAGAGCCACACCCTGAGGGTAAAAAATAATCTCTCTTTTACATTGAATATTGAATAAGTGCTGTCTGGTCTAATATTCTTACTAGTTCTCTGGCTATTCTCTTTTCAATTAGGGATGGGTGTTGCTCTTTGCATAGAGAAGGCATTAATGGAATCTGGAGTTGCTAGAGAGGATGTCAACTATGTAAATGCTCATGCAACTTCAACGCTATCTGGTGATGTGAAAGAGTACCAAGCTCTCATTAGTTGTTTCGGTCAAAATCCCAAGGTATGATGTCTGAGCATCAAACTGTAATCAAAGTCCAGATGTATAACTGAGCTTTGACATGTTTTTCAGATCATCTCTGTGTGCTTGTTTTATATATCTTTGTCTGGTTGTAACCTCGTAAACTCACAAATTTGCAGCTGAGGGTGAATTCTACAAAGTCCATGATTGGTCATCTTTTAGGAGCATCTGGAGCAGTGGAAGCTATTGCTGCAATTCAGGTACCCAATCGTAGCTTTTATTTTCTGGGGGAAACCCTTAACAGCTTTGATCTGATTATATTGGAAGATCAGCGGTAATGGCCACAACTTCATTTCAAACATTTGGGTCTAGCTGCGGGGTTTTCTTTCTTCTGTTCAACGGATATCTCTCTGATAAATGAAAATCCATCATAGCTGGTGCAATTGCCTCTACTTAATTCCTGGGTGTACTTTGTTTTGTTGATCCATTAGCTATTGTCCTATAGCTTCTAACTAGTGCACTTATTGTTATCGGTCCATGTCTGTGTACCCATCTAATTGGCTCTGCCTCATTATCCTGATTGTAATAAGTGACAAATTTATAACCTATGAGATTGTCGTATGCAATTAGAATAATGAATAATTTACAAAGTACACCTGTAATTTTGATAAACTAGGCTTGGATGTACTTAGTACATAACTATCTTTAACTATACTTGGATTAAGTTGCTACCATAGAATAGAAATATAGAATAACTTCTAGTGTGATTATATAGTTAAGAAGGCCCTGAAATACTAGAAGGATCCAAAATCAAATTGTTTATTTAAAATGTACAAAAAAGACACAAATCAGCATCAAATTATATGTTATGGCTCGTTTGATGTATTATATAATATTATATGGGCATTGATTGCAGTTGCTTAGTCACTGTATAAAGACATTCGACCGTGTGCCAGGATGAACTAATAAATTTTGTGAATGAACTATATAAAGCCTAAAAGGAGAAAAGAATAATCAGCATCAGAAACTGTCCATCTCTGAGGGTTTGGCCAAAGTGCGGATCAATGGCAAATCGATCAGAACAGTTATTCAACCAGATTATGTGATACATGTCGAGAGATGGAAGAAAGTTTTATTTATGTATAATTGGAAAAACAGAGGCTGAATAAAAGTGGAGGCTCACCTGTGCATCTTTGCCATTAAACTTACAAGGACAGGGAAAAGCGGAACAAGAGTTGCACGGGTAGGAGAGCAGATGAATAAATTTTAATAGAGAGGAAAACAAAGCAAAATTATGCCTAAAACATGCTACAATAGTTTCTGGATTGAGAGGAATTATAGGAAAGAGAGAAAATAAGGATGGGAAAATGAAGGAAATGGAGGGGGAAGGTAAGAAAGTGATTGCTATTACTGTAATCATAAAAAATAGGGAGAGAATAGGGAGGTATGGGACAAGTTGGGTGGCTCTTGATTATGGTGTCTTGTACTTTATGCATGCAACCAAGGATCAGTTTCCAGTGTCAAAAGAGAGAAGAGAAATTAAGTTAGCAGAGCTTAAGAAATATCATGATGAATTCTTGTTTTCATCATGTATAAGAAACCCATCTCATTATTGTCCTGCCATCTTACCTGGGTACTTCTATTTGGAAGCTGTACCCATACCCGACATGTACCAGGACCTGTATGAAAAAATTCTTGGACACCTTGGATATATGCATACGTCTGTTTAAGCATATATTCAATTATATAATACATGTTCTAATTTAAAACACTTGTATGCTTCTTGGACATACACTCTACACTTCACACCTATTTCTTATATATTGACTTTATGTAAATAAAAAACAATATTGGTTGTATATAAATTGTTAATTTTAATACATAGTAAATATACATAACATATACAAATATAGCCGTGTCCCCATACCCTATCTTTACAAATTTGCCATGTCCCGTACTACCCATATTCGTACCCATGCAACCTCGTTGTTCTGCATAAAGTATTGAATGATGTTAAAAGAATTCACATCTAAAGACGAAACTGTTATATGATTATATTTAGGATATATAATTGGCTTGAAATAAGTTATGTTCCCCTTTAACTTCGCTGTTACCTAGGGTTTACTGGATTGCAAATTAGAATTAGGGATGAGTTTGATCATAATTCATACATAAAATAGTCTTAATTTCTAGTTTGCAACAGAGAGAGCATGCTTTCACTTCAAGGGGATAGTTGTTTTAAAACATTTATCCGCGTGGAACTTGACAACATTTGATAACATCCATGCTACTTTGTATTGATTTTATTAGGTCAGGTGCATTTTCGTATGCATAATTAACTAATAATTTACTTGCCTCAAAATCTATTTTACCGTACCCATAGCAAAACATTAGAACTGCTCATGAACATGATGACCATTAACTAGTTTTATCCTACTTCTGGTATTGCAAATCTCAAACCTTCTTCTGTTTACCTATTTTCTATAGTATATATTATTAACATGCCTGTCTCCTGAGGCTTGCAAGAAGTCACTTTACATTAAGAAACATGAAGCCTGAGCTCATGAGAAGTTTAAACATTAAACATAGGTGTAATAACAATGATATGTATTAAATACCACTAGTCGTGTCTATATCAATCAATTGATACAAGATATCCTTCCATGATATATTTAGAGCCACTACCATGGATTGACCTAGAAAGCTAGAGTTCATGTAGTGATTGTACCTGATCTGCAAAGGGCACTTTTTCATGTAACATGAACTAGACAGGATCTATATGGACCATCATTTTGTTGTAAAACGTAAATGTGGATTTGGCGTATGGGTGTTGTTATGACGAGGATATAAAGTCTCCATCATCTTAGGTTTATACTTGAGAGAAATTTTTATTGTCGTCTTGTTTATTTTGCGATAAGCTTTTCCGCTATGTGGGATGGCTCTAAGCTGGCTCAACAAATTAATTGGGATATGGTATGGGATGTTTCCAATTAAGAGGATGGTAACTTGTCATCTGGTGCAACCCCTGTGCCATCCTCAGGGTTTATATCTTACTGAGCTTTTCCTAGTTTGCGCTGTTATGATTTTGCTTCATCTGGTGCAACCCCTGTGCCATCCTCAGGGTTTATATCTTACTGAGCTTGGTCCACCTAGCCAATATGTTCTACTCTGAAGTTTCCCTTTATATTTTCCCTTCAACTACTGTGGTCAGGTTCATCGTGAAGTTGCGGACACCTAAGTTGCTGATCTCTTGTTTCAGTCACTCCAATATTGCTAGACTAAAATGTTAACACATAACCTGAAGAGCTTATAATAATGACATTATTCTTTGTTTTCTAAATTGGTTCTGCCAACTTCACTTTTGTCCTCCAACAGGGATCTATCTGGAATAAGGAATGAAACTTTTAGATATAAGGAACTTATTAGACCTTCATCTTTTGACTTGAGTATATTCTGGTATACAATATTGTGGGGCCTTTGGTATATAAAGTGATGGGAATTATCTCAAATTGCTGTTACCGTAGCCATCATAGTGTTTGCTAAAGATTAGTTTCTGCCATTTTTGTTGCTGCCAGTCTCACATTCTTACAGTTGGTTGAAGCCTTAGTCAAGTGGTTAGAAATTCAAACTTCTTGACCAATCAAATGATTATGTCTCTTGATTATTTCTCATAAAAAATGCATGAAACTCCTCATACCACTGTTTTGAGTACCAGACTATTTTCCCTTCTTAATAAGTTAATAACCTATTTTGTAATTTTCTTCAAATTTTGTGCAGGCAATTCGAACTGGCTGGGTACATCCAAATATCAATCTGGAAAATCCAGACACAAGTGTCGTATGTTCTCTGTCTATCTTTTATGATTTTATCTCTACTTTCTTATATATTTATAAAACTGAGAACTAAAGTCTAATTAGATCCAGCTTCCTTTTTGAGGCATTGAACAGTAATTATAATAAAGTGTTATCTTATTGATCCATCTACATGGTAATGTATATGCATCCTAAGATAGGAAAAATTTTTATTTACTTCTGTGTGCACTCATAGTTTCCATGATCGTCAAAGGATTACATCTTTCTTCATCAAAGGAAATTTCTTAATTACCATTATATCCTAATCTCTAAATTTCTTTAGTAATAGAAAGCCACATCTTGGAAAATGAAATGCAAATCACACGTTAAAGACCAAATGCGATCTTATTGTTGTAAAATCTTAAACAGATGCAAACTTTCTGCTGGGGATTCACTAATATTTATCTTTGGACTCAGGATGCAAATGTTCTTGTTGGTTCTAAGAAGGAAAAGATAGATGTAAAAGTGGCACTATCAAACTCCTTTGGCTTTGGTGGCCACAACTCATCGATTCTCTTTGGGCGCTATGAACAATAGTGGTAGATCAATTGTACTTCATTTTAATCGGTTTTGTTGGATTCTATAGAAATATCAAGCCAAAATATTGTCTGGTGCCAAAACTAAAAATTTGAATCATGAAACATGCTTGTTTGAGCAAGTCCATACATCGAGGAATATTTGCCATGACAGTGTTAAACCAGATTAGTATTTGTTTCATATTGAGACTTGTTTGCTGTGAGGGGTTTTTTTGGTTCTTGGGGGGTGGGGGTGGGGGTGGGGGGTTTCAATCTTGGATTGTGTATTTGATTTCTCATTATATGTACCATTTTAGATTCCATCCAGAATACTTGTCTGAAGGTTGATTTTTAAATTGGAGAAGCTTTTGAACTTTGGATAATTTATATGACTATTCTTGGCTTTGTGACGTAATTTTGAGATTTATAGTATTCTTTGTGTTTCCACTTGATAAAAAGAAATGTTGTGTGCGTATGAATCTGTTAACGAAACGAGCTTAGGGCCAGTGTGACAACTTCATGTAACTGGACTAGGTTTGAACTTCATCCAGTTATAGGGTGTTTTCTGATTGGCAAAAACAGGGCCATTTTATGTTAAATATTCGAGCATCTTTTCTCATCTTGACGTGCCTCCGTCCAACTCTTTTCTTTCTCCTTCTAGAGGAAAAAGAGACAGCAACAAGTTAAGCGTAGACGTTGATTGGATCTCGTATATGTAACCTAACCTCTCCGTATAGGAGTTGATTAGGTGACCTTAGCCAAGACTTGAAACCATCTCCTTAAATCTATCAAGCCCACAAAAGGAAAAGAATAATAATACTCGTCATAACTGATGAGACTAAAAAATAAAAACAAAATAATCTTCAAAATTTGGTAAGACAAAACCTTCATCAATATTCAATACGACGCCTAATATTTTATGGGGCCATTTGTTAAGGGCTTTAATAATTTGTTGTCTATGAATCATACACTAATAAAAAAATTGCAAGGCGTGTGAACTTGCTGTTTCTGAGCTGAACTTGTATAATTAAAACACTGAGTGACGGATAAAGTCGGTTTAATTAGTAATCACGCCTCACTATTGATTGATTTGGTGCCAATGAGGCCAAAACTTCATATCTAATTAAATGCCACAAGTTTATACTTTGGGATTCATAGTACTTAGAACATTGATGTAGGCAGGACCTACATGTCTTCTTGTGATAAATATAAAATTATTGGAGTTCCCTTGTCTGGTGAGTGCAAGATCTAGAAGAAGAAAAAAGAAAAAAAAAAGGTTATATATAAATATAAACAAAACAAATATAAATATAGACATAGTTTTATTAAATACCAATGGTTATTAGGAGAAGTTAAACAGAAATAGAGTAACAATATATATATATGCATGACACAACCATTTGCGGATAAAAGCTACACAGAAATAATATGAGACAAAAAAAGCCAAATTGTTTTAGTTCATTCAAATATCAATGTTAAATATCAATTTATATTGTTTGATTCAGGTTTCACCTTTTTTTTTTTGAAAAATTCTTTAAGGACCCAAAATATGGGACCAATAGAGGAGACAAGTGAGGTGTCCCCCTCCTATTGGATAATGAGTTGGCCATCATTAATGATGACCAACTCATTATTCAATAGGAGGGGGACAACTCACTTGTCCCCTTTATTAGTCCCATATTTTGGGTCACGTCGCAATCATAAATTTAAAAAATACTCATTTCGCTAGAATGACACTGTATGCAAGAATGAATTAGAAAACAGCGCTTAAAGCTTAATTGGACGTATTGTAACGTCAAAACATACGTCTCGATGTCACAAACTATGCAGTCTTTTTTTGTTTGAAGAAATTTAATTTTGTAGGCTGCTGCATGTATGTATTTAGCTCATTTTTCACAAAATTTAAAAAAGTGAATTACATGGAAATTCATATTTTTACTTATTATTTTTGAAACGTACACCGGTAATTTGATCCTTTGTAAAAAAGAATATTCCAATAGACCCCCAACATATTTCGCCCAGTAATTAGAAAAAAAAACTCAATATGGCAAAAACTGTAATTTTCTGAATATGTCGGCGAATTATCGCCGGCGAGGTTGAACTAACGTTAAAATATATACATTTCACAGATTCTCGCTAGAGCTCCCATTCTACCCCTAAATCCGCCGCTGTAACTCCCCCGCGTAACGGTCCCACAACCTCACCACACTGCCGTCAAATGCCGTTAAGTCCACGTAACGATACCACCCCAAATCCCCTCTAATCCCCTCCGGTCTCCATAACGGCGTCTCTTCCTTCTCGTAGTCATCGTCACTAACGCCGTCACGCTCGCAGCCGTGGCCGTTATCCTCCACGTGGAAGTACGCCGTGAACCTCCCCTTGGTCAGGGTGTACTCTCCCTTTCTGTCCACGTGGCATCTCCGCATTGGTAGATCCTTATCATCATTGGGCCCCACGATAACGGCTTCGGTGGGCTTTGCGGCGTCTTGAGGTGGTTCGGGTTTCGGGTCGGGTTTGATTTTAGACCCGACGAGCCGGATCTGCCAGAAGCCGAGGGCCGCGAATACTACAGCGAGCCACGTCCATGCGGAACCGGCTAAGGCCGCGGAGTAGCGGAACGCGAGGGCTTCTAGAGGGGATTCTAACAGGTACATTTTGGGGAGAGGGTGGAAAGTTTGGAGGGTCATTTTGGGAGCGGAAATGAGGGGATATTTATAGAGGGTGAGGGAGAGGGATAAAATGGGAAGATGCTGGGAATCGAGAGCTGGAGATGCTGGGATTATGTGGGGAGTAGTTATGCACACGTGTAAGGTGAGGATTTGGTTGGTACTGTTTAATGATTGGTGGAGGTTTTAAGGAGTGGGACCTGCTTGAGTTTTGTGAGACTTGTGACTGGTCTGGTTTGGTAAGTTTATGTAGCCACTAGCCACTATCTAATTCCTTTTTCTTTCCAATTTAAGCCATGATTGGGAGAATAAAATATCTAGAATTAATTTTTTACGCGCCGAAAATATATGTAGAAAATATATTAGTGTTTGATTGGTGGGTTTGCAAGTTAATAGACATGGATTTGTGTTGGTTTTGGTTGAGATAGATTTTCTTGATCATAATTTTGTTAAAAGTATAATTAACAATTACTCAATAAGTTTAGTCATGAATTTGCTTAAATTGCGGTTCTAGTTGTTGTTACTTGTATGAATTGATAAAGAAACCTAAATTAATGGTATAGGCTTGACTTGTAACAGATTGGTTTTTTGTTTTAGTTAAAATAAAAAAATAAAAAATATCACATGTGTGATAGGTCGAGTTAACTGGATCAGAATTATTCAAAAAGTTAATTCAATTCCAACTCATGTTATTTTTTGATCCGGTTAAAGAATAGAAAACAAGAAATACTACATCAGAGTATAATCAGGAGTCTTTTCTTAGAAGTCAAATTACTTCATAATTGCAGTAAAAGTATTTCACATACTTTATGTTCTAATCTAGAAGTTATTGAACCATTCAATTTTGAAGAGTATATATTCCTGTCAATAAAATATTTTTTCTTTGCCCCCTCGATCGGACACTCTCTTTTTTTTCCAATATTTTCTCCACATATTTGAAGAAAAAGAACAATCGATTATGCATTAATTCTTATGTATTGAACTTGAAGACGAGCAATAGCATGTGCTCTCTCATTCTCACACATAAACATTTCAAATTCTCTTCCAAAACGCAATACAATTGTCGTACTTCCAAGTTGAAGCACTCACGTTTATCTCATGCACCAAATGCACTTAACCTCAATCTATATCCACACACGATATGCACCAAATTCCAAAAGGTCGATTGATGATGGGCCCAAAATTAATACTACACCTAGTTTGTGACGTTAGTGAAGCCTTACACGAGGAAAATTCTCTTTTGACTCCAATCTACATCAATGTGATTGAGCAAGAACAATTCGGTGTGATATGTCGTGATACAATTGAACGGGAACAAGAGAATGAACAGAGTTAACTTAGAGTATATACTTTTCATAGTCTGATTGTACAATTATGAATTATCTTCCTTCTGGCATGACAATGTTGTTTTTGAAATGAAGCATGCCAACTGTTAAAAATAGGAACATGACCTTAGTTTAATTCAGAGACATATGTTAATACGTTCATTTTCTTGATCTTTTTATTGTGCTTCTCCCTCTTCTTCTCTTTTCTCTTCATGCACAGTAAATGTATGTATTTCCTCTAGTTAATGAGTTTTGTATATCTTAACCCCGTTACTAAAAGGACATTTGTTCTCTAATTTGATTGCATTCTTTTGTGAATTCAACAACTTTAGTTAATGTTCTGTTGTTTTCTCAAGAAGGTACGAAAAAACACACACACACATGTGTGTGTATATATGAAAAAAAATATAGCTGGCAGCCCATTTTACAAAATAGGTTGTCATCTCATACCCAGCGGGCTCACACACACACACACTATATATATATACTAGTTAGATTGCACGTGCAATGCACGTGGTGATTTTTTTTAATTTATTATTTTATTGGTTATTCATTTCATTAAGATTTGTTTAATTTAAACCATATATCAAACAAATAAATAGAATTTAAAAATTCAAAAGGATTGAATAATGAAATTACATTTATGTATTAACCGGGTGATAATAGATTTTTTGCATCCTTAACAATAGTAAATAATGAATAATTTTATAAAAGAATTTTATTTGATATACAACATTGAGTTTTAACCAACCAATGCTACCTATATATAGATGACAATAGACGACCTATTTAATCATTATCATCCAATATAAATGCTACTAAAATAGTAGCATTAATTTTTCCTTTAGTCCTACTTATTTCTATCTCCTCAAAATAATTAATAGTCATCCAACAAACAGTAGAGATATTATAAATCTCTCTCTTTATCATTGGATATTTTGAGCTTTAATGGTGCCAAATTTCTTTCTAGCGGTAAGCTACTCATACCTATTATGAGCGTAAAATTTTCTGATTACATGTCTATGAAATTTATCGAATCAAAGTAAATTGCAAGATTCTAAAAAATTGCAAAGATAGTAAAGAGCAAGAATTTTTGAGAAGGAAAAGAACCAAAGAATCATACTCTTAAAACAACAGTTCTAACTTTGATAAAATCAATTGCAGATTAAACCAAAGGCGAAAAACCATGAAACTATAACTAAAAAGAATCAGATTTGTCTTTACAAATATGGATCAGGTTTAATTGATATTTCCTGTAGAGTTCACTCTCGGATTAGGCTTTAATAATTTCCTATTAGAATGAAATTCAGATGTCGCATAGATCCACTAAAGCCGAATTATCACAGGCTAAAAACAATGACATATAGAACTATTGATTCACCAAAGCCTCTTTTGAATCATTTGCTACCCGTTTTTTTAGTAAGCTCCCTGCATTTACGGCTTGTCCCGATACACGGCGACGAGAAGGGTCTCCTAACCAACCAGTTGTTCTCCCTTCATTACCACCTAAATTAAAGTTTTTAAGTATGAAATTTAGTAAATGCTAGTCTGGGAAAGGTATTTTTGGCAGCAGTTAATAAAAAATTAAGATATTATACACATTTTGTCTATGTTAGGTCTAAGAACAAATGATTATGTTAATGAAACACAATAACTGAGTGGCACAGAAGCACTTGGTTAGGAAATAGATAAAACATGTACCGTAGCAAGCATGAAGGAGGAATTTTTTAATAAAAAGAAAGTAAAACATGATGTATTCTATGACATAAACAAATGTAACAAACTTAACAGCAAACTCCCAAAGGAACAGTTAGCAAAATCAACTATCTGATTGCCTATTGACATTACCAAGATTTGTTCCCAACACAGAGAAAAAGAAATGAGCAAGGTCCAGCTCTAGAACCCTATCTAGAAGATAAAAAATGAGCAAGGTGTTACTATGATAGAGAAAAAGAAATCAAAACAAATGAAAACCTATCTGCAAGAAGTTAATAAGCCTATATATGCAAGACTTACAAGAGGTCATGGAGGAGTGCTAGCAATTTGTGATTGGTGATACTTCAATATGGTCCAATCAAACACATATTCAAATAGAAATCCTGTAGATTAAGATTCAACATCATTCAACATCTTGCTTGAGAATTACAGATTCTAAACCTGCCATCAACACAGAATTCCACGTCAACATGAACAATATGAGTTACCAGAATAGCTTAGCCTCATGAATAAAAAGTTCACGGAATATTCATTTAAGTTATGAATAATTAGGTTTGTCGTCAAAACGTAGTGAACGACAGTAGTGGAAGTTGGATGCAAATTATGTAGGATATCCACGACATAATGCCTGAAGATAATATGTCAATGTTGTCATGATTAAAAAAAATATATCTATTTAGTCACTATTAAAAAAAGTAAGAGAAGATGTCGTCAAGGCTCCCAACTTCATTATGTGAATTAGATCTTACCTCAATAGCGGTAGTAACTTTTGTTTCACTAATTTTTTCATATTTCTGATTCTTTGTTCCAACTTTTAGACCTTGCCAAGGAAGACGGTAAACAACAAGAAAAATAAATTTTCATTACACCATACTATGGACAAAGCTATTAAAAATGAAGTTGAGATAGACACCAGACCTTCATCGTAAAAAATATGTGAGAACAAATCCTAGAGATTCTAAATCATCCCTCCTGTTTTGTTCTTAAGATTCCAATGTACATAAGTCAA
>BQKN01067589.1:130579-143445 GCA_022839385.1 Asparagus kiusianus | reverse complement strand
TTTTTTCAGCGTTCATCATGCTTCCTAGAAAGTATAGTTCTGGACATGAAAAAAGAAAAAAGAAACAAAAATTGGAAAAATTGGAAAAGTCTCAAGCAGGAGTGTTGGATAAGTTTTTTAGTAGTAGACATACAGAGCATGATAACGAAGAACATAATAATGAAGAAAATCAAAATGAAGAACAGAAAAATGATATGAATATCGAAGAACCTACTGAACACAATATGAATATTGAAGAACCTGCAGAAGATGATAGAAACATTGAGGAACCTACTCAACTTAGGATTGAGAGTGTCAATAAAAACACGAATGTTGACGATCCAGCAAATTAGGGCAATATTGATCAAAAATTAAGAGATCTTTTAGTAGAAAGAGGACCCAAAAGAGTTGTTATTGATTTTCCTAAAGATATTGAAGGCAGACATTTTTCTTCCGCTCATTACACTCGACAATGGTTAAATGGAGAGAAACATGATAGGAGATGGCTAATATATTCAACTTCTTTGAATGTGGTATTTTGCTTTTGTTGCAAATTATTTAGAAAAGATGGAAACAAGAATCAAAAGGGTTCTTTGGTTAATGAAGGATTTAAAAATTGGAAGAATCTTAGTCATAGACTTTAAAGTCATGAAGGGAGTAGTGAGCACATAAGTTGCATGAGAAGTTGGATTGAATTGGAAATGAGATTGCGTAGTATTGAAACAATTGATAAAAGTGTGCAAGAAATATTAAACAAAGAGAGAGAACATTGGAGACAAGTATTATTAAGAATAGTTGTTGTTGTAAAAACACTTGCTAAAAATGGTTTAGCATTTCGCGGGGATAATGAGAAGATTTATCAAGAGAACAATGGAAATTTTTTAAGTTTAATTGAAATGATTGCCGAATTTGATCCGGTAATGAAAGAGCATATTCGACGTTATCAAAGTGGTGAATCTCATAAGCATTATCTCAGTCATAAAATTCAAAATGAACTGATAGGAATGTTAGCGGGAGAGATTAAACATACAATGATCAAAATAATTAAAGAAGCAAAATATTTTGCTGTTATACTAGATTGTACTCCAGATATAAGCCATGAAGAACAAATGACTCTTATAATAAGATGTGTGGATGTTTCAAAAAGTCCAGTAAAGGTAGAAGAGTTCTTTCTAGAATTTCTTAAGGTCGATGATACGTCAGGACTAGGACTTTTTAGCGAACTTGAAGATGTATTGAAGATTCTGGAACTTGACATTTCTAATGTAAGAGGACAAGGGTATGACAATGGATCTAATATGAAAGGAAAAAATAAAGGTGTGCAGAAAAGACTCCTCGAAGTAAATCCTAGAGCATTCTATACTCCATGTGGTTGCCATAGTCTTAACCTCGCACTTTGCGATATGGCAAACTCTTGTCCGAAAGCTATATCTTTTTTTGGAGTGATACAACGTTTATATACTTTGTTTTCATCTTCTACTAAGCGGTGGGATATTTTCAAAGAACATGTTTTTGGTCTAACACTTAAGCCATTGTCACAAACACGGTGGGAAAGTCATGTTGAAAGTGTAAGAGCAGTAAGATTTCAAGCTACAGAAATAAGAGATGCTTTAATTCACTTGGCAAGTATCGATGGAGATCCAAAAATAAAGAGTGAAGCTGAGTCCTTAGCAACAAATGAAATGGAGAATTTTGAGTTCTTATTGGGTATGATTGTTTGGCACAATTTATTATTTGCTGTTAATTCTGTTAGCAAATTTTTGCAAAAGGAAGACATGCAAATTGATATTGCTATAGATCAATTGAATGGGCTTATATTATTTTTTGAAAAGTACAGAGAAAATGGATTTAAGGAGGCCATTACTGAAGCTAAAAAGGTTGCATCTGAAATGAAAATTGAAGCTATATTTCGTGAAAAGCGTATCATTCGCAGGAAGAGACAATTTGATGAAAGTGCTACCGAAGAGACAATATTATCTCCTGAAGAATCATTTAGAGTTAAATACTTTCTATATATAGTGGATCAAGCTATTTCTTCTCTTAAGAGTAGGTTTGAACAATTTCGGCATTATGAAGAAGTCTTTGGGTTTTTATTTGATTTGAAGAAATTCAACATTGTTGATGATGCTAGTTTGAAGGCTTATTGTGCGAAACTTGAAGAATCTTTAAAGCATGACAGTCATTTTGATATTGATGGCGAAGATTTATTTTTAGAGTTGAAACTTTTGAGAGAATACTTACCAAAAGAAACAAAAAAAGCAATTGACGTGCTGAATTATTTGAAGAAATTGGATGGTACTTTTCCAAATGCTTGGATTGCTTACAGAATATTGTTGACCATACCTGTTACTGTTGCCTCTGCAGAAAGAAGCTTTTCAAAGTTAAAATTGATCAAATATTATATTCGATCAACTATGTCACAAGAAAGATTGAATGGCTTAGCTTTATTGTCAATTGAGAAAAATATAGTGGAGAAACTTGATTATACAAGTTTAATTAATGATTTTGCATCTAAAAATGCAAGAAGAGGCTTCATAAAGTGATACTTCTATTGGTTCATTGATCTTGTTTTGGGAATGAGAGTGTTAGGGTGTGATTTG
The DNA here is from genome assembly GCA_022839385.1 of Asparagus kiusianus. Lineage (NCBI taxonomy): Eukaryota > Viridiplantae > Streptophyta > Magnoliopsida > Asparagales > Asparagaceae > Asparagus > Asparagus kiusianus. The sequence continues at coordinate 140,866 of BQKN01067589.1, read as the reverse complement.
TAGGCCTTTGGCCAGGGTGGGTAGCTTAGGAGAACTACATTGTGTTTGATCCTTGAGGTTAGTTATAACATCTCTTGGTATGTAGGCAACCCTAAAGTTACTTGGGTGCAACACTTTATTTAAAAAAAAAATCTTGAATATAGGAGGGCCCCTTTAGGATTTTTGTTTAAGTTTTTGCCTAGGGCCCCCGAATTCTCAGGACCGGCCCTGTGCTCATGAGGAAATCTTGACATTTGATTGATAAATCAAAGGCCAATATTCCATTAGAAGATATTAGAAAGCTCCTCATTAGTAGAGGATCCCAATCCCTTCACATGTTTCTCGAAAGACATGCTTAGCTCAAATGGTCGCTGCATTTAATTTGAATTCAAATAATGTTCTTAATAAGATAACGTAAGCTTGATTAATTATTACTTGTGGAAGTAGAATGAACAACCAAAATGCTCAACAGTTTAAATAGTTACCCAAGAAGCTACGGCTGTCCTCTCTTTAAAAAAAAGGAGACCCCAAGCAATCTTTAATGTTCCTTGTTAAGCTAGAATTACCCTACAATTGCCAAAACTAAGCTTAAGGCCTTTTGTTCCCCTAGCGAAACTTAGCTTAATTAAGTTACTCTTTCGTGTGTCTTTATCTAATTATCTCCATAATTGCAGGGCACCCCATTTTCAATACTTGAAGCTATAGGACAATCCCATAAAAATCACACTAGAGTTTGGCCATGTTATACACAAAAATGTTCTACGTGATCAAGTTAAAGTTAGACAAAATTGTTGGATAGTTAAATATGAGATTCTGCTTCTATTGAAAGGGATTGCATCGCTGAACTCAGTATATTACTGGTTTCTCCTAGGCCAATCCAATAATATAGTCAGGTAAAATATTTTTGAAGACTTTTAAGCTTCTTATAAAACTTTTTATCTTAAAATATTAAAGAAAAAATAGTTGTAGGAATTTAATAGTATCAAAATCATCTATAGGTTTAAGTCCACACAAAAATTCAAATGGTCAGAATTTTAAGTTTTGACAAGGCTATAGAATAGCGTAAGCTTATATATTAAGAACTTCATTCTCGTATTATACAGTTTCTGGTTACGTACCCAGAAAAGAAGCTCAATCTACAAATTTATTATGAAATATAAAAACCATATTCCTTGAATGCTATCATAACTAACTAGTTAAAATCTAGCAAAACGAGAGCATATATCAATAATTACACTATTATAAATGATCCACATACATTGGAAAAAAGTGTGCTATGCTTCTCTCACTTAACTTGACAGTTAGGGGCTGTTTGGTTTGCCCAAAAACTATGGAAAATGAAGGAAAAAGTACAACTTGTGGTAAGTTTTTCATAACATTTTCATTTTTTTTGTTTGGTTCACATATTGGAAACAAGAAAAATGATGATGTGTCAACTTCTTATTGGTTGATGTGATCCACATTTTAGGACGCCCATTTCATGATTTTTATTGAGGAAATTGGAGGAAATTTGTTTGATGTTTTCCTCATCTTCTTAATTTTTCTTTAATTTTAAGGAAAACAACCAAACAGGCCCTTAGTGACGGAACCATATAGTGACCGGTGATGTCACATGACACCATTAAATTGTCTATTTTATACATGTATTTATTTTTTACTTGCATTTAATACTTAGTACACCGTTGAGATAAAGGGTAGGACATAATTAAAAGAGCAAACGTTGTAAATTTGTCAATATAGATTATAATTATAACAATGACATATTATATGGTGATGACCGGAGAAAAATCCTGCTTATGCCACTGTTGACAGTATGGTGGAATATTATGGACTTCATTATTCAAAAATATTCGATTATAATCTCTTCTCACTTTGAAGAAAGATTGCTATCTAGAACCAGTGGTAGATCTAGAAAATTTTATTTATCTAAAAAACAAAATATAATAATATTATAATTATAGTACCTGATGAGAATGCACTCCATTCATTTTATAGTTTCATTGCATCATATTTTGTTTGATTATTTGGGTTTTTAGTGTTTGAGCCCATTTGACCTTCTTGTTTGAGTACTTAAATTGCCTACTAAATGGAAATGAGTTATATGCAATGGACTATTGGTTATATAAGCACTAGTATGTACCCCGTGCAAAACACGACAACTTATTTTTTTTACCATTGTATTTTAAATTTGCATCTCTCTAAGTTTTAATACATTTGATTTAATTATTGTACACTTAAATTAAAAATCATAAATCGTATAAAAATATATGTTGCCAAAAATATTGTCATCTGATGCTTATACATTCTTGCTCTAAAGAATATAAGGTCAACTCTAAATTTTTTAGTTTAAGAATATAAAATTTAATATATTACTAAATTACCCGAATATCTCTTTCCAAAGTTTTGTCAATGGCAAAATTTTGCAACCACTTACTATTCAAGAGGTCAATTTAATTTGTATTTCGAGGGAGGGTTGTTTTGGAAAAGTAAAGTAGCTTAAATTGGTCTTGCTATTATCTATTTCTTCATTTGCCATTTTTCTTGTTGTTCTACAAAAGAAAGTAAGTCTTTATATTTACAAATTCTCTTTTAAGTAGAAATTCCTATGCAATTTATTAATAGTTATTTGTGATCTTGTCCCTTTCTTTTATTGTTATTGTCCACATTTTCCAATATAACACTGTTTAGAAGGTTAAAATGAGTAGTATGTGAATAAAAATATTGATGGCTACTGGTGTAGTGACATGAATACATTACATACAGGTCCCTTCAGATGAGGATAAAATGAGCAATATGTGAAGTACACGTTCGTCTACATTGATGATTATTCAGATTAATTTAAGGCTTGCGTCGAGGAATAATTCAAAGCAGTATATGATGGTTAGGGGTGGAAACGAATCAAATATTTAATTAAAAAACCGCTTAATATTCGTTCAGATATTCGGTCATATTCAATCTGACGGTTCATTTAACACTAAATGTATATTTTCAGTATTCAACTTACAAACAAATAGAATTTAACTAAAGTTATATTCAATTCAGCTAATTATTAACTATTCGATAACCTTTTTATGTTAATCCTATTAATGAAACTTGTTGCAAATACTACCCATCAAAAAAAAATTTACAACTTCTACCTCAGATATAAATAGACTTAGGACCTATAGTTTTCACCATCATTTCTCCTTTCCGCCTCCAAGTCCAACCGAGTACCTATTTCTTTCTCTCAGCCAACGTCTCTCTCTTCCCCGCTGACGCCGTCCACCCTCCTCGCGACAACGCCCTCGTCCTTCCCCGCAACGACTATCTCTTCCCTCTCCGAGGACCTGCGCTCTTCTCTCTCCGACGCCCTCCCTCCCCGCGACGACACCCTCCTCCCTCTCCGACGATCTGCGCTCCTCCCTCTCCGACGCCCTCCTCCCCGCGACAACGCCCTTCCTCTCTGACAACGCCCTCGTCCCTCCCCACGACGACACCCACCGGTAAAAATTACTTATGCGGCCTAGGGGTGGAAGTGAACCGAATAACAGTTCAGTTATTATTCGTCCGGGATATTCGATCAAGTTCGATTCAGTAGTTCATTTAGTACTAAACAAATAATTTTTAGTATTCGGCTTATAAATGAATAGAATTTAACAAAAGGTATGTTCGATTTGGGAGTCCATTAACTATTCAATTAGTTTTTACATTTTAGTCCTATTAATTGAATTTATTGTAAATATTACTTATCTAAAAGTTTATTTATAAATGTTACCCATATAAATAGCTAAGAGTGGATTTTAGGGCTAGGGTTTTCACTTTTCTTCTTTGTTTCTGTCAGCCGCCTCCTCCTCCAGATCTGAATCTAGCTCCGCTCCTCTCTCCTCTCTCTCTCTCACTCTCCCTTCAGATCTAACTCCATGTATATGGGCTCCTCTCTCCTCTTTCTCTCTCATCCTTCAGATCTGTGACTCCAAGTGAATTCTAGAGCTCGGGTTTTCACTGTTCTCCCTCGAAGCTGGTTGCTCACTCCTCCCTCAAAGCTCGTCGTCCCTCGAATCTCGTCGTCGAATCCTGCGTCGAAGCTCGTCGTCCCTCGAATTTCGTCGTCGACTCGTCCCTCGAATTTCGTCGGATTTTTTGTCGGTTTTGGGGAAATCACTGCCTTTCTTAGGGGGGTTCGTCGGATTTTTCCTTGATTTGTTGGATTTTTGGCAATTACAGGTATAATTTCTCCATGATATTCCCTTTCGTCGAATAGTCGATGAATATTTGATATCAAAACCGTGAAATATTGTTAATCGATTGTTTCCCTATTTTTGGTATTTTTTATGCTTAATTTCATGCTAGATTTGTTAAATTTGGTTGATCTATCTCATCTCATGAATTATGAACCCTAGATTTGGTGGCTCTTTATCCTTTTTATTCCCACAAATATAGCTAAGTGAAATAATCTACATGGGAATAAACACATATAGTTAAATGAATTAATCTCATAAATAAAATTAAGTTTTGAGCACTCTATATTTTCTCATGAACTTTATGAGTTTAATGTTATAAGTTTAATGTTATAAATAAAATTAACTTTTTATAAGTCGATGTTCTTCCTCTCTTAGAATCCTATTGAATGGATGCACTAATTGATGAAATCTGTAAATAAAATTGGGGATATATATAAATTGCCTATAAGTTGCTCATTTAAATTGCTTGCTTAAGATGAGCATTGTTAGTCCAATTTGAAGTCTTAACTAACTCTCACTTTGCCTTTTCTTCATATTAAAGGCAGGGAACTGCTTGAGTAAATTCTAGGCAGTAGAAACCTTCCTTAACTGCTGTTCAATTGGCTATAAGAGTTGTGAACTTTGCAAGAAAATTATCGCAAGGAAAGAATTGCATGCATGAGTTAAAATGAAAGCTTGATCAGGTTGAAATTTATTTTGAGGAAAAAAATTACCCTTTAGTGATCAACGCTGATAAGTTTTGAATTAGTGTATTTTAATTACTTTGTGCTGTTTTTGTGTCATAATCTTGGGACATGGTTAATTTTTGAAAGACGTATCTTAGAGTGAAAATACTTATAATAATTGACTTATCTTTATAGTCTTTACATGGTTTTAGATTATTTCAGAATTGTTCTCAATTTTTAGATATCCTAATAAGCTATATACATACTCTAATGCAAATGGTAATTTATTCTCACAAATATAGTTAAATGAATAGTCTACATGGGATAAGTTATGACACATATAGTTAAATGAATTAATCTCATAAATAAATTAAGTTTTAAGCAGTCTATTTTCTCATGAAGTCTATGAGTTTAATGTTTAAGTCAGATGTTTCCCCCCTCTTAGAATCCTATTGAATGGATGCACTAATTTGGTGAAATCTGTAAATAAAATTGGGCATATATATAAATTGCCTATAAGTTGCTCAATTAAATTGTACCTGCTTAAGATGAGCGTTTAGTCCAATTTGAAGTCTTAACTATTTTTTGCGTCTTTTCTTCATACTAAAGGCAGGGAACTGCTTGAGTAAATTTTGAGAGGGTACTTTCTCTGCATAGACATGGAAATTGCTATAAAGTATGAACCTGATTAAATACCTACACATAAACACAAGACCATGCCCAATATTCAACTACCATTCATTCATGCATAAAGTACTTACTCCAAAATAACCTTAAAGTTAGACTAATACATATAGCCACACCGAGTGTGTCAAAGCAATTTCCATATAGAAAGTCACTATGATATTAAGCTTTACTGAACAAAATATGAAGACCAAAATAAATTCATCAGGTTTGTGCACAAAAACATGGTAGCAACTCCATTAAAAATTCAGATTCATTCTCCTTGCCACAGTCATTGGAAGTTCTCTTTCTTTTGAGATCTGCAACAACACAAAATAGATAATGAGCTTTTTATGATATTGTATTCATATAGCGCATACAACACGTAACAAATGATTGCCAATCAACTTAACCTTCAGTTTTTTTTTGACAGTAGAATTCCTTTGAATGTTCTCGTCATCTCCAAGATCATTTATCCTTAAAGGTGAACTTTTGAAAACCTTTTCCATCCTTGGCTTGAGCGGTGTGTTAGTCAAGGGAGTGAACATGACACTATTAAATTGTCTATTTTATACATATATATATATATATATATTTATTTACTTGCATTTAATACTTTGTACACCGTTAAGATAAAGGGTAGGACATAACTAAAAGAGCAAATGTTGTAAAATTGTCAATATAGATTATAATTATAACAATGACATTATATGGTGATGTCACTGGAGAAAAATTCTGCTTATGCTACTGTTGACAGTATGGTGGAATATTATGGACTTCATTATTGAAAAATATTCGATTATAATCTCTTCTCGCTTTGAAGAAAGATTGCTATCTAGAACCAATGGTAGATCTAGAAAAATTTATTTATCTAAAAATCAAAATATAATAATATTATAATTATAGTATCTGGTGAGAATGCACTCCATTCATTTTATAATTTCATTGCATCATATTTTGTTTGATTATTTGGGTTTTTAGTGTTTGAGCCCATTTGACCTTCTTGTTTGAGTACTTAAATTGGCTACTAAATGGAAATGAGTTATATGCAATGGACTATTGGTTATATAAGCACCATTATGTACCCTGTGCAAAGCACGACAACTTATTTTTTTATCATTATATTTTAAATTTATATCTCTCTAAGTTTTAATACATTTGATTTGATTATTATACACTTAAAATTAAAAAAACATAAATCATATAAAAATATATATTACCAAAAATATTGTCATCTGATGCTTATACAATCTTGTTCTAAAGAATATAAGGTCAACTCTAAATTTTCTAGTTTAAGAATATAAAATTTAATATATTACTAAATTAGCCGAATATCTCTTTCCAAAGTTTTGTCAATGGCAAAATTTTGCAACCAATTACTATTCAAGAGGTCAATTTAATTTGTATTTTGAGGGAGGGTTGTTTTGGAAAAGTAAAGTAGCTTAAATTGGTCTTGCTATTATCTATTTCTTCATCTTGTTATTGTCCACATTTTTCAATATAACATTGTTTAGAAGGTTAAAATGAGTATGTGAATAAATTGAGTAGTATGTGAATAAAAATATTGATGGTTACTGGTGTAGTGACATGAATACATTGCATACAGGTCCCTTTAGATGAGGATACAATGAGCAGTATGTGAAGTTTTGGGAAACTAGAAATTCTAAAACTTTTAGGAAAGTAAAATGCAATTTTTCAGGGTAAAGTGTAATTTTCTTGAGGCAAATAGCAAATTCTAAAACTTTCTAGGGTAAATTGCAATTTTTGGGGTGCATTGCAAAGTTTAGGAGGTAAATTGCGAAATTTTAGGTGGTACATTGCAACTTTTGAAACCTCTAAGAATTTTATGTTAATTTTTAAGTGTGTAATATGCAATTAAAGAATTAATGGCTGTTTTAGATTAATATATTGCCTTATAAAGTATTAATACCACTCCCATCATGAACCAAAATAAGTTAATCAAACATGGGAATGCGGTTAAATATCCCAATCTCACTAAAGTCCACTCCCATCCTTAATCCTAATCCCAATCCTTTTAAGGAACCAAGCATTGCCTCAGATTTTTGTCCCATAAAATATCCCTATTCTAATTCTGAGTTCTGTTTAATTAGCCAAAAAAAAAAATCCAAGCATTCCAACCAATTTCTTCTTTATCTGTGTACTCTGGATAGACAAGTTGCAATATATTTTTGTTATGTTTCGGTTTCCTTATGCTATGGTTGGGAGTTTACTAACATAGGGGAAGGGAAAGAAGGAAAGGGGATATAAGGTAAAAGAAAGGAAAGGAATGGCATGTTTAGGAGTTTGGTCAGGAGAATGAAAAGAAACCATTTCTTAGCCCTTAAATATATATCGTGAAGGTCCAAAATATTTAACTTACTCTACATCCCAATTTGGGGTAATTAAATTATATAGAATAAAGATTAACAAATGTAAACTTTGTTACTCCTCTTCCACTCCGGTCTCTTAAAAAACTCCTTAACAATGTGAATAATTTAACTTCCTTCCTCTACCAGCCATTTACTGCCATCAGAACAAAACATTGATGAAAAGGGAAAAAAGTTTTCATCTCTTCCCTCCCCTTGAACAAATAAAATCGCTAATCACCATCATCATTACAATTATTATCATTAATTAAACCCATGAAAGAAAGGAAGAAGGAATCCCATCCCTCCCTTCCTCGGACGTAACTCCAAACACCAACCGCCCATATTTCTCCACGTGTCAGCATATCATCACCGGATAGCTTCAGCCCAGTGAGCCCACGTCGCGAACACGAACGCTGTGAACATGAACAAAACAAAAAACAACAATCCACCCGATAAAAGCAGATCCAAAAATCGCATCCACTCACACCAGTTCATCTCTCCCCTCCGACAGTTGGTGCCAACCCCAATCAAAAAGCCTAAACCCCTCAATTATTTCCCAAAGCTCAATTTTCCTACTCACCCTCGAAAACCCTAGCCCCCATCTCCCTCATCGTCTTCTTCCATCTCTTATGGACCAGAATCAGTTGCAGGCGATCTTGGGCAACGATCTCGGCCCGTTCTAGACTCTGATCTCTTAGGTGATGACCACCGCCAACGACCAGCGATCTCACGTCGAGTCAATCTTCAACTTCGTTCGTGACCATCATCCAGATAACCTAGCCCTAACTTGATGTGATGCGAAGCCTTTATCTTATCTTGTTTTGTTAAAAGATTTTCCTTGTCATGATTGATTTTCCTTTCATGATTGCCTTTCTACAGCAAAGAGGAGCAAATATATATGCTGAGTTTTTGGGAGGAAGTTTCACCTGTGATGCTTACCATATGACAGAGCCACACCCGGAGGTGAAAAATCATCTCTTGTACCTTGAATATTGAATAAGTGCTATTTGGTCTAGATATTCTTACTAGTTCTCTGTTCGATTTGGGATGGGTGTTGCTCTTTGCATAGAGGTGTTAATGGAATTGGAGTCGCTAGAGATGATGCCAACAATGTAAATGCTCATGCAACTTCAACACTATCTAATAATGTGAAAGAGTACCAAGCTCACGTTAGTTGTTTTGGTCAAAATCCTAAGGTATGATGTTTGAGCATCAAATTGTAATCAAAGTTCGGATGTATAACTGAGATTTCACATGTTTTTGAGATCATCTCTATGTTTTATGCACCTTTATGGTTGTAACCTAACAAACTCACAAATTTGCAGCTGAGGGAGAAAATTACAAAGTCTATGATTAGCCATCTTTTAGGAGCATCTGGAGCAATGGAGGCTATTGCTGCAATTTAGGAGAAAATTACAGAGTCTACGATTGGTCATCATGTCACCTGTGATGAATCCCAGTTTTCTATTTTTCGTGAATATAATGAAATGAGATTATTACGTATACCTGCATAATTCTGATATTAGTACTTTTTGCAGATAGGTGTAAGTTGGCAATAAAAAATTTCTCTGCTGTATTATTTAATTGGAAACTTGTAATAATTGAAGCGTTCGGCTTCACAGCATTTGAACCTTGTAGGGCACCTCCAAACAAAGATGCTGAAAGATATTATAGGACGAGCTGTAAAGATAACAGGATAATATAAAAAAATATTAGAGGTTCCATCATTGCATCCATCTAAAGGTGAGTATCACAAGTAAATACTATAAAAATACTATCTTATAATTCTTAATATTAGAAAATTTATTGACCTTATAGGCGCTTGCACACCCGGAAAGAGGTAACTCATTCTGTAAAAGATTGAAGTAAGTTGTCAAAAATAATTAAGAAAATAAGTGATATTAGGCAAGATATTTTGGAGTCTATATTAGAGATGTTGCGATGAGAGTTATTAGAAATATGATTAGGAGAATAATCATAATTAGGCAATTGAGTTTAGTCCCACATTGCCTACAACAAATAATTTTTTATTTAAAAATGATTGTAACCTTCGATCAATTAATAAGAATCTACAATATGTTATTATTTAACATAAGAAAACTAAAATTTTACAGAGGAAAGATATATCGAGTACATTCATTTGGTATGTGAACTCGTAACCTTTAAGCTCCTCCTCTACATACTGCTTGAAGTGGTCATACTGTGTCTATAAAACAAAATTTAAATCAAACCGATGCATCATATTTTTCAATGAACACAATCAATTTTAGATTTTACTTCCTGAAAGCATACTATATCCGGATCAAACATTTCGATTTTTTTTGCATATGTTTTTAAGTCTATACGCCCAATTGAGATGTTTTCGGGGGCACCATGCATAGTCATCCTGTT
>BQKN01067589.1:89620-115579 GCA_022839385.1 Asparagus kiusianus | reverse complement strand
AGTTCTTTATTCTGCGTTAGTTCTAGCTTCTATTCCCCTAGTTCTAGTTTATATACCCACAGTTCTAGCTTCTATCTTGCTAGCTCTAGCTAGTTCTAACTCTAATTCATCTTAGTTCTAGGCTCTTGAGAACGGAGAAAAGCTCCTCCTACCTCCGACGGAGCCCATCGAGACATCCCGACGACCCCGGCAGCCTCCTCCCACCTCCGGTAAGCCCGGACAGCGGCGAAAATCTCCGAACAGCGAAGAACAAACCCGAACGGTGAGAAATTGCACTGCAGAAAACTATAGTTTTGTGCCGACTTCGCACGCATTTTCTGATTGTCTCCAATCTCCGTCTTTGGTGAGTAGCCCTACATGTTGCCTATCACCTCTAATTTGTATCACGCTCTAACTCATTTTTTATATCTCTCGGTAACATCCGAAACATCGCTCGGCGGCAGCAGCGAGCAGAAAACAGCAGCGCCGTGCCGACTTCGCGCGTGTTTTACGGCCAACTCTGGTCTCCGTTTTCACTACCGTCTGCGCCGGTGTGTAGTCCTTTATATTATCTATCACACGGTATCTTCCTTTCATTTGGGCTCATTTTCTATCTCTCGTTATATTGCTTCGAATATCGCTCGGCGGCACTGTGGCAATTTCATTCATAGAGATACATTAATACACATTTTCGTTATTTCTTAATTACGACATTTCTTTTCATTTCCCTTCTACTCTACTTCTCCTTACCTTTTTTTTTCTTTTTTCTTTTTTTCTTCTTCTAGCTAATAGATTAATGCTCCGTGCGTCTCGGCCATGACGACGAGCTTAATAAAGCTCTTAGTTTTAGAGAGAGGTGTGTGAGAGAGAGAGAGAGAAAGAGAGGGGAGATGAGAGAGAGAGAGAGAGAGAGAGGAGATGAGAGAGATGATGTGAGTGCTAGGTCAGAGAGGAGAGAGGATAAAGATAGTTTGGGAATTTTAGCTTAGCTGACATGTGATAATTAATAAAAAGGGGCTGCAGTACAAAGTGTCACACTTCAAGGGGCTGATCCACATGGGGAAAATTATGAGGGGCTTTGTCACATGAAATTTCTGCTTTTGGGGCCTGGACACATTTTTCCCATAAAAAAAAGAGTCTAGCGTGTAACATAGCAATTATCATCAACTATAATTTTCAAGAAATACGTATAGTGTAAATCTATCACGTTGTGTGTGCAAATTAAATAGGCTGAACCTTTTATACTGATGAAAAATTTTAAGGCTTCATTTGACCCTGCTGCAAGAGGAATTAAAATTTTCATACTATCCATTTAAATGATTCTTGTAAATGTTTTTTTATTAACAGTAAGATAGAATTTTTGGCTGTTTTTCTTAATTATAAAAAAATTCAAGAAAATACACTAATTAATCGGGCTACTCGCTGCTCGGCCTGGGTAGTACCTGGATCCGGCCCAATCTAACCATGTCTGGGTCTAGGCAAAGGTCCTTGCCTAGGTCAGGCCAGACTAGTCCGACTCACTTGGGACCTTGACAATTGTAGATAATTTTGTATATTTTCTTTGGTTTTACCGAGTAAATTAGTGGTTGTAACACTAAATACTAGCAACACCGTGGAATAATACCGCATATCGGGGTCATGGTATAATATTATGTAAATTCAATTCTTGATTGTATGTATTTCCCTTGTAAAATTAGACTCTCGAACACCACTATGTTTGAACTAACTTCATCCGTTACTTGAATAAAGCAAGAGTCTATCTTCTATCAAAATCATTAAATTTCTATGGCTTGGTAACAAAATTTGAAGAAAGCTGCCAACTACTCGAGCATATTCGTGGCATTATCAATATCAATAGAGCATTGCTATAGGGACCCAAAATATGGGACCAATAAGGGGGACAAGTGAGGTGTCCTCCACCTATTGGATAATGAGTTGGGTATCATTAATGATGACCAACTCATTATCCAATAAGAGGGGGACACATTACTTGTCCCCCTTATTGGTCCCATATTTTGGGTCTTTGATGAATTTTTCATATCAATAACGTAGAAAGAGGTCTTATGAAGCCACTTGGGAATAGCGATGCACTATTTTCATGTGATTGGGATTGGATTATTTGGGTCCATGCGAGTTTTCCAATGCCCATTGAGTACTGAGTAGGCAAGACTAGAGTACCCATTGCTTGTAACTTTATAAGAATGCCTTGATTGGGTGCAAATGGAAATGACTTTAAACCCCCTCAGGTGACCGGAAATGAAGTTTGCTCGTTTGGGCGATGGTTGGTCGATCACAAGTAATTAGTAAGGGGTGATGTGATAACCAGAGCTTTCAACTAGTAAGCAGAGGTTTAGCGGTAAAAAGTGCTGCTAGAAAACCAATTTCACAGTGCCGTTAGCTGTACATAGATTGTTACGTGACTTTTGAGGTGAATCTGCTGAATGGCATGTAGAGAAGCTCTCTTATTACACGGATAAATTATATTTGCTTATTTCAAGGCTACAGATCAATGCAAGTCTAACGGCAACTTCAAAAAGACTTCTAGCTACAACCGGGTGAGTTTCAGAAAAATTGAGCATAAGTCATATTTACAACCTCTTTTGAGTCGCGAATAGCTTTGGACGTACGGTAACTCAAATTGCAATCAATCTCCCACATTAGTTTAAGGATAAATTGCAAAAAAAAAAAAAACTTAAAATTAATTGAAATTACAACAGTGGGTGATGACAATTGCAGTACTCAGTTGATGTTTACATTGCAATTACGGTTGCAGCTAAATAAAGAAACCCCCCACCTAACCAAATTGGCTGAGCCTCAGTTCAGCTCTTTAGCTTAAAGAGTAAAAGTGCATTACATACAATGTCGAGTTGTAGCCATAAGTACACTACACCCATATCGCATATACCAGAAAATTACTTTCTACAACATAATTATCTAATTAAATTTGGATACTTTATAAAGTCTTGGGACTCTTTATAAAGTCTCGCCACTTCAGGACTGTAATTGAAGTATCAAGTCGAGAAAAAAAAAGCGGATCGAGATGGGGTCTTTTCCGAGCCCAACCGATATGCTTTTTAGCCAGCTAGCAATGCCTCCTACTTCGATGAATAAACAGAACCCACATGGCTCATTAATTAAGAAATCGTTAAAGCAAGCGACTGCACAAAAGCTTGCGGTGGTCCCAACTAGAATTTGATTCCAGCAATGGATGCTACTGGTAAAAAAACGCTGGTTCTTGATACGTGCTTATAAATTCTTTACCGTCTCAATTTTGAAAAGAAAATGGAAGAGAAACTAGAGATTGTACGTTCTGACTTCTGATGACAAATAATTGCTCTTCTGTGCATGAGGTATCAACGCAGTGTCACGAGAACCAGAGAGAAAAGGAGAAGAGGGTGTTTGGGGGACGGTGGGATATTATCATCAAACCCGTTGTCTTGTGATCGAACCATATTTTCCGTAGCGTCATTATCATTGTCAGCGGCCCGTAGTGGACCACTGGTCCCACATGGGTAGTAGTAATGGGTTGTGTATATTGGCCTACATGTTAGTCATTATGGGCTTTCATCACACAACTACTAGCAAGTTGAAGTGTTTCTGAGCTCTTTGTACAAAAGAGAGGCATTTATTTATTTAAAAGGAAAAGTGAAGTTCCTTCAACTTGTAGATAGGGTTGGGTGCGAGCTAGGTCGACCTGCGAGTTGACCCGACCCAGCCAGTCATGGGTCAAGATCCTACCCGGTTCGTAGTGGGTGGGCCCAATCTAGTCGGTGATTACTCGGGTCACGGGCCAGACTAGGTCTAGCCCCAAACCCGGGACTAGAGAAATAGGTCTGGCCCACTATTGATCTGGCCCTACCCGGCCTGGCCCACCGTCGACCCAACTCAATGCAAAAGAATTGTCACAATGATAGTAAACAACACATTTCCTTAAATGAATTTGACTAATATAACTTGGAGAAATTCAGCTCATTGAACATTCATGTTTTTTTCCTCTTGTATTTGTAATTTAAATTTAAACTAAAGGAAATTTATTAACTTCTCGTTGGTGTAGGTCTTCCTTTGTATTCCGAACCACGTATATCTTTGTGTTTGCGATACTTTTCCGTGTCATGTTTATCTTCGTATGTATGTGTATCATTTTAAATAAAAAGTGAAATAGGAAAAAAATATAATTTAATAAATACGAATACAAAGTTAATATAATTTAGAAATAAAAAATGAAAAAAATCAGAAAAAGTTAAAAAAAACCACGGGCCGACCCACAAGTTGTGGGTCGGGCCTAGTAAGGGCTGCCCTAGGCGGGTCATGGGCTGGGTCGGGTCCAATTCTAGACCCATAATCGGAGAAGTAGGACTAGTCTACTCTGACTCAGACAGGCCCGGATCAACCCCGACCCCCCCGAGTTCACGGCGCGCCTGGTCACAGGTCTGAACCGGCTTGGTCCACGCTCACCCCTATTTGAAGATGCTGGATGTGCTTAGCAATTGTTAAAAACTTAGTCATGACTTAACTTCGTCATGCGTCTAGTTGTTGTTTTTTATTTTTTATTTTTACAAAAAGTTGAATGAGAATCGCCTCTGTTTTGAAATGGGTGAATATTTGGTCACTAAATCAATTCCTAATTGTACCATTTTTGTCATATCCCAAATTAGAACTTGTTTAAGATAGAGCTAAATCATGACTAATCCAAATCTAGTTTTGAATGGATTGTGAAGCACACCCTTGTAGTTATGACCTAGTTGAGGGTAGCTCGTCGAATAAGATACTTATATCCTATCCGAATAACATACTTATATCCTGTCGGGCAATTTTTATTAGGGCACGTGACATTAAAAGTGTATTTTTCCTATTAAAATTATAGGATAGATGTTTGCTATCATGCTCCAAATCTACGAGCCCATCGATGCGATGCAAGTTGTAGGTCTTGTGGGTCCGGACCATGATAGATAATACTAGATCAGTTAGCAAGCTGAAAATGTGAAGCTAAGTGCTATGCTAAAATAAGTGTTACACTGTGTGAGTGTAATCAGAGCCACCTCTAGAAGACTATAACAGTCATCTTTAGAGTCCGCGTTGTTTGATGGTAGAACTGGAATGAATCAATTATCATGCCGCGATGAGAACGCCGCACAATTAAGATGAAATGGTTGTGATACCCCAAGATTGGTCTTACTTCAGATGCTGGTTGAGTGATTGAATGGTTTATAGGGCCCGTTTGGATAATGAAAGTATTAGAAGTAAGAAGTAGGTTATAGAAGTAAATCTCAAAACTGAAATACGAAGTAGCGAAAATAGCAGTTTTTTGTTTGTTTCATATATTTTAGAAGTAATGGAAGTAGAACTTCTTCCTCTTCATTTACTTTTTTGTTTGGATAATCTTTGGAAATGTTACTATGAAGTAATTAATTAATATATGTTACATCTATTTTAATCTTGTTTGGATTGTCATTGAAATAGAAATAAAATTGTTGTTGGGTTCAAATTGAGCGTTCCTATTGAAACGACATTATGATATTGCAAATATACTTAATATTCCAGATACTATTTACTAAACATACTCCTGAAACTGAATTCTCTTCAATTTTGATTTGAGTTTCAAAATAGCATCAATATAAAGCCATTCATTGTGAGCTTAGCTCCACTTATTCTTGAAAAAAATAATGCCTAGTCAAACAAAGGACAAACTAAAGCATTACAACCTGAAGCAACATCTATTCTTGCTGGTCTCACAGCAAGATGCCCTCTTATATGTCAAAAAAAGATGCTTCAACTTGTAAGTAGACACGGCTACTTTAATAAGCAGATGATTATTCTGATGAAATCTGAAATAACTAGTTTTGCCGCACAATGAAAATAATGTAAAGATAATTTCAAATTTTAGCATGGTACCAGAACACTCCGGTTCAATCCCTAATTATTATTTTGAGAATCATTTTTTCCTTGTGGACCCCATCCTACATCAACTTCCGTCGTATTTTAGTGCATTCGAAGGCGAAAAAATATCAAGGAAATAAAGGTGCCAGCTAGATGCCACGTTAGCTTTTAAATAAGTAGCGGAAGTAGTTTTTACAGAGAAACAAATATAATTTTTTATATGGAAGTAACAAAAATGGTTTATACTTCAGCTACTTCATAGTTATTTTCTTGCAAACAAACATACCCATAATGTAAGTCTAATGAGTCAAATGTAACATTGACTAGTCAATTTTTGCGTATAGACCGAGCCAAACTATGTGTTACATTTAGTAAGTCTCAGGGCTTACATTACTCCAAATGTAAGAATAAAAACAATGTATTTGTAAATTAAGTTACATATGCTTGAATTGTAATAGCTTAAAATAAATCAAGGCACCTCTGGTTGAATTGTAATAGCTTAAAATCCAACATATGGATATTTTTGCCAGCCCGGAATTGAATCGAAGATGGTTGGGACTATATTGAGACCTCCAAACCATCTGGATCATTCGTGATGGATAAATTCGACATAAAATTAATATATCTAAAAGGGCTAAATACCTATGTTGGTATTTTAATTCCACCCCATTTATCAAGAAGGTATTTTAATTAGGCAAACCTGCTTTAAGGTATTTTAATTGATTCAACTTACCAACAAGGTCCTTTTTCTCATCGGCGACCAGTTTTCCGGCGAGAGCTCGTCACGTGCGTTGCACGTGATGACTTAAACTGTTTTTTAGCTGCTGATGTGGCACGAATTTTCTGACGTTGTAGTGTTTAAAGGCGGGAATTAACCCTATAAAAATCCCAATTCACCCAAAATAGGACAGATTCGTGCCACATCAGCAGCTAAAAAACAGTTTAAGTCATCACGTGCCACACACGTGACGAGCTCTCGCCGGAAAACTGGTCGCCGATGAGAAAAATGACATTGTTCCTAAGTTAAATCAATTATAATATCTTAAAGCAGGTTTGCCTAATTAAAATACATTATTGATAAATATGGTGAAATTAAAATACGAATATGGATATTTAGCATATCTAAAAGTGACAAATTGTGCTTTTAAGGTATACAGTACTAACCACATGATCTTCATCAAACGGTTCTCAGTCCATCGCAAAACTAGTATCCTTTCTCTTATCCCCAGAGTTTTTGTCGGGCTCCTTTTGTCCTTCTTTGTCAGCCGCCCAACTCAAAACAAACGGACCAGATTCGATCTCAACCTTTCTGCTCGCCCAAGGGGAGCACCAAATTTAATAATACACAAGCCGACGTGGCATTATCTCAATTGTTCTCGAGATGCTTCTGATCCCCATACATACATCATCGACGCTGGCTTTTAAACGAATAATTTAATCAAGTGAACTAATAACGAAAGGTCAAATAATAAACAGCGCTCGTAATCCCTGTTTATATTATGTGAACCGATGTTAATTACGGCGTCACGCTGTCAGAACGAAATTATCTTCCCGAGACCAAAAGCGGTATATATTATGTCAGCTAATCTATACGGCCGCCCGCATAGACGTGGGAGAACCCACGGCCTGACAATCTCTCCAATTTCCTGGGTCTTGACCTGCAAGATGGGCATCGATCTCGTTCCAGCTGGCCCACAGTCATTTCACCATCACCGCTGACAGCTCTTTCATAGCCTGGCCAGGTCTACAACTGACTGACCTACTACCTCCGCTTCCTCATATCTCCCCTCCGACCGACAGCTGGCGCCAACCGCAATCACAAAGCCCAAACCCCTCAATTATTTTCCCCCAAACCCAAACAAATAAAAAGCCCCATCCCAGAGGTCAAATTTCCTACTCACACCCTCGAAACCCTATTAAAAAGCCCCCATCTCCCTCATCGTCTTCTTCCATCTCCTCCAATGGACCAGAATCAGTTTGCAGGCGATCTTGGGCAGCGATCTCGGCCCGTTCCAGGCTCTGATCTCTCAGCTGATGGCCACCGCCAACGACCAGCGATCTCATGCCGAGTTAGGGATGACAATTCTGGTCCAAACCCAATAACCCATCCAGATCTGAGACCCACCCAAACCACAATTGCTATATCCACTCCCAAACAGTAACTTTTGGGGGTGGAAAGTTCCTAAATTGCCCTTTATTGGCCACCGGTGCTCATTAATGAGGAGCAATTACTTCTTTCAACAAACTTCCATTCTCATATTAATATATTTATTATTAGCTGATAGACCTCATTAATGGGAATGCGCACGTGCATGTTTTCGGTTTTGGTAAACATGCATGTTTTCGGTTTTGCCTATCTGAGAATTCTGGTGCTTTCGTTACATAACCACGTCTCCCAACAACAAAACATATCAAACTACTTCAATTAGTCCACACAATAAGGCCACTAAATATTTAAGAAACTAAGATGGCAATCGGCATGAAGAAAACTAATTCCATCCTATTTATCAAGATGATATTTTAATTAGGCAAACATGTTTTAATGTATTTTAAATGATTCAACTTACCAACAAGGCACTTTTTCTTGTCGGCGACCAGTATTCTGGCGAGAGCTCGTCACGTGCGTGGCACGTGATGACTGAAACTATTTTTTAGCTGCTGATGTGGCACGAATTTTCTGACCTGGCAGTGTTTAAAAGCGAGAATTAACCCTCTAAAAATCTTAATTCACCCAAAATAGGATAGATCCGTGCTATATCAGCAGCTAAAAAATAGATTAAGTCATCACGTGCCACGCACGTGACGAGCTCTCGCCGAAAAACTGGTCACCGACTAGAAAAATGATATTGTTGATAAGTTGAATCAATTAAAATGTTTTAAAGCAGGTTTACCTAATTAAAATACCTTCTTAGTAAATGAGGTGGAATTAAAATACTAATATGGGTATTTAGCCCTTTTGCAAATTATTCTTCTTACTAATATGGGTAAATTTGACAAAGTCCCCCTTAAATTTGAACATTTATTAGATAATCTCCCTTTAACTTTTAACCTGTCACAAAACTCCCTTAATCTTTGGGGTTTGTAGAAAATCCCTTTCAACATTAAAAAAATCCATTAAAAATATAATCATCAATTCTCACTTGCAAAAATAATCCCTTGTGTGATTTTACTCACTTACGTGCAAATTATGGTTTACAAGTTTTTTTTTTAATATTGAAAGTTGAAGGAAATGTTCTTAGAACCCCAAAAATTAAGAATGTTGAATGGAATTTACCTTTTAGGATTATAAACTTTAGAATTGATTCTCAACACTTTATTCTCAGTGTACAATTCCCGCAACACCGATTCTTTTCATAGGAAGACCAAAAACAGCCAGCTAACTATTGAAGGGAAAGACACCGTGTTTCACAGCTTATCAAACTTATCCAACCTAAACTTTATATAGGGTTAATTGAATCTAGAAGCCCCACATATTATGAAGAAAGTATCTAATAGATTTGGATCCATAAAATTAAATGTGCATTAAAAAATATTAACTAATAAATTATCATACTTTAAGATTCGTGCAAGGATCTAATGATTAATATCGAAAAAGGCTACGTGCCACAACACAATTGAGATATCCACTCCCAAACAGTAACTTTTGAGGTGGAAAGTTCCTAAATTGCCCTTTATTGGCCACCGGACTCCATGTCCGGTGACCATTTATTTTTTTAAATTCTTTTGGGCTACCGGACTCCGTGTCCGGTGGACATTTATGCTCGTCGGACTCATTGTCCGGTGGGTAACTATGCACACCGGATTCGGTGTCCGGTGTGCAAGAGAATTTGTTTTTTTTTTTTCATTTTGTTATGATGCTTTATAAAAATAACTAAGTGCTTAAATATAAACTTCAAGAACTTTAATGTTAGATATACAACAATTCACTAATTTCAAAACAATATCAGCTTCTTATGCACTAATTTGATATCAGAATTCATTTTTTCCATGTTTTGGGAATGTCACCGTTAACAAAACCTAGTATTATCCTTCATCCATATTTTTCATCATTGTTTATCTTTTGAAGATATGTGCCCTTCTCATTCTTAGGAATTACTGAGATCTCACAATCATGTGGTAGATGAGTAGGTTACTTCATCTCAGCTATGCCATCACATTAGGAAAATTTATCACCTAATATATTTATTTTATTTTAACTTACGTAAATTCAATCTTTATAACTGGTTATAAACAAGTTATCATACATGAATTGATTTTTTAATTGTAGTACTAGATCTATTTTAAGCATCCTCGCCACAATTTCAAAGAAACAAATTTGAGGCGTTGCATAATTGTATTTTTTAGAATCATGTAGAAAATATAAAATATTTCATTCGGCAAGAGCTCGCCACGAGTAAAAAAAGTTAAGTATATTACCTATGTACAATATTTCATTATGGTATATTTGTGAATAACATATTTGTGTTTAGTCAATTTACCTAATGAAATGTAATTAGATACTAAATAATTTTATTATTTAAAATAATATAGAATATTTAATTTGTTTGCTTATATTGAAGGGAATTTAGTATTATTAATGACAACAATTTATTTTCGATAAGTATGTAAGCATAATTGATTAACTAATAATTGATGAACCTTAATGAGTGAGAAGTATTTTAATTTGACCAATTATTAATTAACAATAATGATAAATAGGATTAATATAAGTATGTAACCATAATTGATTGACCCATAATTAATGAACCTTAATGAATGAGAAGCATTTAATTTAACTAATTATTAATTAACAATAAAGAGAAGTATAATTAATAAATTGAGGGTAATTTCGTCCGTCCACCACTCAAAGTTACTATTTGGAAGTGGATATAGTTGGACCCCACCCAAACCAACCCATTTAGCTAAATGGGTCTAATGGTTGGGTAACTATTTCTATATTGACCCACACATAACCCAACCGACAGAGAGAAATCTCCTCTCCAATCTCTCTGCGATTCTCTCTCCGAAACCCTAAAAATCTCGGCTCCCCTCTCTCTGCGATTCGTCTCTCCGAGTTCTGATTCCTCTCTCCGCCACCGCCGCCGCTCTCTTCTTCCGACACTCTCCCTCCTCAATCTCCAGAACTAGGGTAAGGGCGAGGGTTAGATCGATGGCGAGCGAGGCGGTGGTGCCGGCGGTCATCGTCAGCGGCAGGAGAGTCGGCTGAGCGCTACAGATCATGGGCAACGGCCGCGATGTGCTCGTGGGGAGGGGGCAGCCGGTTCCCTCCGATTTCGATGGGCCCATCTTGGTTTGCACTCAGAATGATGATCTTGAGGTGGTGCTTGAGTCCACTCCTGCTTCTTGATGGAACGGTAATTGCCCTAGTTTGTTTTGTTTTGTTTTGCTTAAAAGCTTAGATTTTTGTTTGTCTTGAGATAAAAAGATTTGATTTTGTTGAGTTTTTTTGGTAGAAGTTGTGCTGTTCTGGTGTTAATTGTAGCAATGCCCTAGCCCGTGTTCTAGCCTCTTCAAGAAAAATGCAGCCTTGCTTTTATTACTGGCCTCCAGTGTATTTAATGTTTGTATAGCCTTCATGCTATTTGAACGAGGATTGTAATTTCAATCAAAACATATCATTTATAATATTATAAATAACATCCAAGAGAGAGAACTAAGTATCTTCCTAATTACTTCTTAAAAAATCCAATGTGGGACTAAACATACATAAAGAAACAACTCTCAACATCTTGCATTTGAAATCATGGTTGAGTGCAAATTTGGCATGTGGCTGAGCTTAGATTCACAAGATGCATAAAGCTTCATCAATCCACATCCACAAACTCACTGTAAAACTTTGTATCAGGCTTCACTGCTTTCTTTCCCCATTTGCATGCTAAGACTCGCATTAGTTATCAGATTTGTGATCTATCTGGTCAAGACATAGGATGCATTGTTGTCCATGATCTATGTGATAAAGACATGGCATGTTATTATGCCTTTCCGAGTGATATATGTACACTTCTTGCATATCTAGGCAGTAATGGCAAACTTCACTCGATGTAAAATGTTGGCATAGTTATTTACTACTGATGTTTTCACCATTTTCCTTTTTTGGTGTTAGGCTGCCATGAGAACCATGGATGGGTATCATTGATACAATGTTGGCTGTCTTTACTTTTTTTAAACTTTCTATAGAAATCGTCTTTTATTTGAAATGCAGCCTAACCTTACCAATTACAAATGTCAAAAACAATTCAAAGAAGAAGTGGTTGATGTTTGAGATCAGCCAGCAACTGCCGTTTTGCTCACCACATGCCGATTGATCATTGTGCTATTGTATGAAATTGTTCTACGGTCTTCCTTTGAATTGTTTTTGACATTTTCCTACCTTTTGGTGGATAAAATCAGAAAAAGTAAGAGTGTTTCAATTTTTTTTTGACAAGAAATTCTACATTACAGGTTTTCTGCCATCTATAGTTGATTTTATTCCAAAATTTTCAACTTCTTATGTGGTGCCTTCTTCTTTGTAACTGTTTCATTTTTCTTTGGTATGTAGATAGTTCCTTGTAGTTCTTTTTTTATCATGCCTCACATCCATTTTTTTCTAAACAGTTTATTTTTATTTTTATTTTATTTTTAGGATAGGTATTAGATGTTTTCGAGTGCTATGCTTTTCATCGCTGCATGTTTACTGGCATGCATTTCACCTTTTTCATTGTTACTTATTCTGCATCTTATTTCTCCTAATATTTGAGACTATTTGCAAATATCTTATTTCCACATTTGACACAAGTCATAGTATCTGGAAACCACCTGAAAGTTTACCAAAAGCCCTCTGCAAGGTTACAGAAAACCCCTGAAAGTTTACAAAAAACACCCTGAAAGTTTGTAGAAAACCCCTGTAAGTTTGCAGAAAACCCCCTGTAAGTTTGCGAAAAACCCCTTAAAGTTTGTAGAAAACCCCTTAAAGTTTATAATCCCCCTGAAAGTTTACAGAAAACCATCTGGAAGTTTATAATAACCCTTGAAAGTTTGCAAGTAGATCACTGAAACTTAAATATATATATATATAAGCATCATAACTAAATGGGTTATTTGGTCACTCATGAACCACCCATTTAGTAAATGGGTGGATGAGAAATGACTCATTTACCAATTGATAAATGAGTTATAAATCATCAAGTGGTCATAAATGTGCCCTCCCATTTATGACCCAACCAAGACTCAACCAAAATGACTCATTTGACAACCCTATGCCGAGTCAATCTTCAACTTTGTTCGTGACCATCATCCGGATAACCTAGCCCTAACTTGATGTGATGCGAAGCCTTTACCTAATCATGTTTTGTTATGATTGATTTTCCTTGTCATGATTGCCTTTCTACAGCAAAGAGGAGCAAATATATATGCTGAGTTTTTGGGAGGAAGTTTCACCTGTGATGCTTACCATACGACAGAGCTTACGCGGAGGTAAACCAATCATCTCTCGTTTACCTTGAATATTTAATAAGTGCTGTTTGGTCTAGATATTCTTACTAGTTCTATGTTCGATTTGGGATGGGTGTTGCTCTTTGCATAGAGTTGTTAATGGAATTGGAGTCGCTAGAGAGGATGCCAACAATGAAAATGCTCATGCAACTTCAACACTATTTGATAATGTGAAAGAGTACCAAGCTCCCGTTAGTTGTTTTGGTCAAAATCCCAAGGTATGATGTTTGAGCATCAAATTGTAATCAAAGTTCAGATGTATAATTGAGATTTTACATATTTTTGAGATCATCTCTATCTTTTATGCACCTTTATGGTTGTAACCTAACAAACTCACAAATTTGCAGCTGAGGGAAAAAATTACAAAGTCTATGATTGGCCATCTTTTAGGAGCATCTGTAGCGGTGGAGGCAATTGTTGCAATTTAGGAGAAAATTACAAAGTCTACGATTGGTCATCATGTCACCTGTGATGAATCCCAGTTTTTTATTTTTATTAATATAACGAAATGAGATTATTATGCATACCTGCATGATTCTAGTATTAGTATTTTTTTAGATAAGTATAAATTGACAATGAAAACTTTCTCTGTTATATTATTTAACTGGAGACTTGTAATAATTGAAGCATTTGGCTTCACATCATTTGTACTTTGTAGGGCTTCTTAAAACAAATATGCTGAAAGATATTATAGGTCGAGCTGCAAAGATAACAGAACAGTATGAAAAAATATTAGAGGTTCCATCATTGCATCTATCTAAAGGTGAATATCACAAATAAATACTATAATAATATTATCACATAATATTAACATCAGGAAATTTATTGACCTTATAGGCGCTTGCACACTCGGAAAAAGGTAAAACTCTCATTCTGTAAAAGATTGAAGTAAATTGTCAAAAGTAATTAAGGAAATAAGTGATATTAGGTAAGATATTTTGGAGTCTATATTAGAAATGTTGCAATGAGAAGTATTAAAAATGTGATTAGGAGAATAATCATAATTAGGCAATTGACTTTAGTCTCACATTGCCTACAACAAATAATTTTTTATTTAAAAATGGTCTAGTTGTAACCTTCGATCAATTAATGAGAATCTATCATATGTTATTGTTTAACATAAGAAAATTAAAATTTTACAGAGGAAAGATATATCGAGTACCTTTATTTGGTATGTGAACTCGTAACCTTTAAGCTCCTCCTCCACATAGTGCTTGAAGTGGTCATACTGTGCCTACAAAACAAATTTAAATCAAACTGATGCATCATATTTTTCAATGAACACAATCAACTTTAGATTTTACTTCCTGAAAGCAAACTATATCTTAATCAAACATTTCGATTCCTTTGTATATGTTTTTAAGCCTATACGCCCAATTGAGATGTTTTCAGGGGATACCATGCATAGTCATCATGCTGCAACTGCATCACAAACTTGTTGGCAAAAACATTATACGGCTGAGTTTTTAGTGGAACTAGTCGTGATTGTTCGTCGTATTCTATACATCTTCTTGGTTCAAATTCCGGTATCCTTCTTCCCACAGGATACGTCTCTATGGTCTTTCTTTTTACAACGTGTCATTGGTAAATCATCTTATATTTGAGTCTAATTTAATGTCTGTGGTCATCTTCCTTAGGAGTATACTTTTTAATCTTGGCCACCAAAGCGATAAGATGATTTTTGTGCTTGAAGTATTTTTTTATTTATCAAACGAAAATAAATAATGTATTAAATAGACAATGACATTAGCCAGAATAAATAATGGAGTGAGGGAATAGCAACCCGTCTCCTCAAGCCCATCAATTTATGAAACCAAATTCAACCAACCTTCAAAGGCAAATATAACATAACATCAGAGAACCCTCCAATTTCAGAGTATTATCAGGAAAAAATCAAACTGCTTACCATTTGTAGTCAAATGCGTACTTTGAAGGATATTTATTTGAAGGCAGGCCAATGGCATCACCTCCGGCCACTAGCGACACATTTTGAGTCGGATTTAAGTCAGCAAGATCCAACAAATCAAAGTCAAGGTTTGCATTTGCGTTTTGAGTCATTAACACCCTAGAATCTAAGAGTCTCAGGGAAGAAAGAGCTTAGAGGTTTAAGGTAGAACCTGGGCCTCAGGGAAGGTCTTGCCAAACATAATCTAAACCTCTCTTTGAGCTCGGAAGGTCTTGCTAAACATAACCTAAACCTCTCTTTGAGCTCTTTCTTCCCTAAGGCCATGTTCTACCCTAAAGTTCTAAGCTCTTTCTTCTATGAGACTCTTAGGTTCTAGGGTGTTAATGGCTCAAAACGCAAATGCAAATCTAAACTTTGATTTGTTGGAGCTCACTGACTTAAATCCGGCTCTGAATGTGTCGCTGGTGGTCGGAGCTGAGGCCCTTGGCCTGCCTTCAAATGAAGATCCTTCAAAGTACGCATTTGACTACAAATGGTAAGCAGTTTGATTTTTTTCCTGATAATACTCTGAAATTGGGGGGCTTTCTGATGTTTATGCTATCTTTGCCGTTGAAGGTTGGTTGAATTCGGTTTCATAAATTGATGGGCTTGAGGAACGAGTTGCTATTCCCTCAATCCATTATTTATTCTGGCTAATGTCATTGTCTATTTAATACATTATTTTCGTTTGATAAATAAAAAAAATCATTTGAGCACAAAAATCATCTTATCGCTTTGGTGGCCTGGTTGAGATAAAAAGTATACTTTTAAGGAAGAGGATCACAAATATTGGATTAGACTCAAATATAAGATGATTTACCAATGACAGGTTGTAAAAAGAAAGACCATAGAGACGTATCCTGTGGGAAGAAGGATACCGGAATTTGAACCAATAAGATGTATGAAATACGACGAACAATCACGACTAGTTCCACTGAAAACTCAGCCGTATAATGTTTTTGCCAACAAGTTTGTGATGCAGTTGCAGCATGATAATGCATGGTGCCCCCTGAAAACATCTCAATTGGGCGTATAGGCTTAAAAACATATGCAAATGAATTGAAATGTTTGATCCGGATATAGTATGTTTTAGGAAGTAAAATCTAAAGTTGATTGTGTTCATTGAAAAATATGATGCATCAGTTTGATTTAAATTTGTTTTGTAGACACAGTATGACCACTTCATGCACTATGTGGAGGAGGAGCTTAAATGTTACGAGTTCGCATACCAAATGAAGGTACTCGATATATCTTTCCTCTGTAAAATTTTAATTTTCTTATGTTAAATAATAACATATTATAAATTCTCATTAATTGATTGAAGGTTACAACTAGACCCTTTTTAAATAAAAAATCATTTGTTGTAGGCAATGTGGGACTAAACTCAATTGCCTAATTATGATTATTACCTAATCACATTTCTAATACCTCTCATCGCAACATCTCTAATATAGATTCTAAAATATCTTACCTAATATCACTTAATTACTTTTGTCAATTTACTTCAATCTTTTACGGAATGAGAGTTTTACATCTTTCCGGGTGCGCAAGCGCCTATAAGGTCAATAAATTTCCTGATGTTAAGAATTATATGATAATATTTTTGTAGTATTTATTTGTGATATTCATATTTAGATAGATGCAATGGTGGAACCTCTAATATTTTTCCATACTGTCATGTTATCTTTTCAGCTTGACCAATAATATCTTTCAGCATATTTGTTTTGAGGAGCCCTATGAGGTACATATGTTGTGAAGCCAAATGCTTCAATTATTACAAGTCACCATTTAGATAATATAACAGAGAGTTTTTATTGTCAACTTACACTTATCTGAAAAAATACTAATACCAGAATCACGCATGTATGCACAATAATCTCATTTCGTTATATTCATGAAAAGTAGAAATATGGGATTCATCACAGGTGACATCGTGATCACATTTGAGATCAATAATCAGATATCTTTTTAGAAGTGGTGAAGGTATAATTCCATTGTGGCAGACTTTCACAACTAACCTGCTGTAGCATTTACTCAAAGTCCCAAAGGTGATTTGAGCTCTATTCCTTAAATACTTTATTTTTTCACAATTATGTTTAATATATATATTAAATATATGTTTTTTCCTCAGTGAAATTTATCAAGGGAAACTATTTTCTCGTTATCCTCAGTCGACTTGGGACTTCCGTTAATGGTATTGCTATTATAACTTATTGCTTTTAATTTAATATAACAAATTAAGGATAAAATATTGCTCTAAATTAAGGATTATGAACACTACATATATTTCTTTTTTAAGTAGACATTATAAACATTATTTCTAGTTTAGCTTCATTTTTTTTCAAATCTTAGGGATCTGCATTTGCGGATTGCATGTTTATGTTTAGTTCATCAGATGATCAGAGAAGCAGATTGACCCAGACACGAAAGTACCCTTCTATACCAAATGCAATCCTAGGGGCGGGAGACAGCACATATGATTACATATTTTAGTCGAGTGTGTAATTTAATGTTTATTAATATTTATCCTTATGAGCATAAGTTATAGTGAATCATATAGTTTTTCTATTGTATGCCGAGCATGCACTGGTATGTAGTGGGGTTTCATGTTTACTTCCATTTGGGCTGATACCATCTGCAAAAGTTCCTTCTGATCATTGGTTGCTTCAGCCATGTTTTGTATTAAATCAGGTAAATGGTATTATGTTATTTTGTTTTAGAGAATTACCTGTTTTGTTTATTATCTAAAAAAATCTTGTGTTTTAATAGGAGATCGGAGAGCTGGAGCAGTACAACCTTCCTAGGAGATTGGTGCTACTGGAATTGATGATAATATGAGGAGTTTTAATAACTGTAAACACTAACTACTAATGGGGTGTGTTTTCATCTATATTTTTGGAGTTGGCAATGTAGATGATTGCTTGTATACAACCAAATTTTGAGGGCAAATGATATGTTGGCTCATCGATGAACCATGAAAAGGGATAAACAAATTGAACTACACATTAATATTGGATCATGACTAGAAGATTTTGTCTTGTTAACTTGGTTGGGCTGAGAAATATCGGGTATGTGTCGTAGTTCTAATTAATCATGGATACCAGAGATGCTGTCTGCCTGTCTCTTCCTTCAGTTTTCCTTTATCTTTATCTTATCTTCCTGGTTTCCATGTTCATTCCGTGTTGATGGAACTTGCAGGTGGAAGCGGAACTTACATGCCGTCAAATAGGCACAGAAAGTAATCATGTTTCTTCCACTTTTTTTTTCAAGAGGTTAATATAAGGTGTTTCATGACTTTTAAGCTATTCCTTTTCATCCATCATTCGAATTTTAATTTGTTCTTTTTTTCAATTTCAAAATCCAGTGGGTTCATGAGAATAGAAGGTAGGCAGCTGCCCATGATGCCTGGAGCAGAAACCGGTTACTTGTCAAGCATTTTTGGAACCTCATGATAGTAGATAGAAGGACAAGAGTTTGCGCGGTCACCCAGGAAGGTAAGCAAGTTACTCTTACCTGTTAGGGATTTCAATGTTACCTCGCAATTTTAGAGAATAAGAGAGAGAGAGAGAGAGTATTCTGGCAAAGAAAACCTTAACCTTTTATTTCTCTTAATTTCAATACAATACATACAGCCCTTTATTTAAATAGGAGAAGTGAACCTAAACAATAGGAGTTACAGACCACGTTTTCTATTCCTAGCAAGAATGTGCACCTTAAAGAAATAGAAAAAAAAACTCCCCATAATCCTATTACACGTTCTACCCAAAAATAGAAACAACTAAACAGATGTGTAGCTAATTCATCTCCTGGCCGTCTGATTGATCATGATGGAGTCGCATCACAAATCTCCACCTCGACTTCATTCATGAATCCTGACTCCATGTTTCCCTTGCCCTTAATTTTGTTGACCTTTCTCCTTGCTACACCAAGTTAACCAAATCCAAACAATGTTTGAATTTAGTTAAAGTAAGGACTTTTGTCAACATGTCTGCTGCATTGTCAGATGTACTGACTTTCTCCACAATTATGTCACCTTCGGCCAAAACTTCGCGCAGCTTGTGATATCTCACATCTATGTGCTTAGTACGCTCATGAAACATACTATCTTTAGTGAGGTATATTGCGCTTTGGCTATCACACATAATCCTTAACTTCTGAATGCCTTGAGTTAATTCGCCATGAATATTTCGAAGCCAAATCGCCTCCTTAATTGCATCCGAGAGGGCCATGTATTCTGCTTCAGCGGTAGATAATGCTACACACTCTTGAAGCCTTGATCTCCAACTTACTGCACATCCTCCAAAAGTAAACACATGCTGATGTTGATCGTCGGGTATCCAGACATCCTGCATAATCTGCATCTACATAGCCTATCAGGCTTGTAGTATCTCTTGAAAATTCGAGGTGGCTTGAATGTGTGCCCTTGAGATATCTGAATATCCATTTCACTGCTTGCCAGTGTTCCTTCGCCGGATTTGCCATAAAACGACTCACAACACTCACGGCATGTGCTAGATCTGGACGGGTGCACACCATTGCATACATCAATGATCCCACCGCGCTTGCATATGGTATTTTTGCCATTTCTTCTACCTCCTGTTGAGAAACAGGTGCTTGTTGTTTTGACAGTTTGAAGTGTGCTGTCATGGGTGTGTTTACTGCTTTTGCTTTATCCATCCCAAACCTCTCCAAAATTTTAAGAACATAGTTCTCTTGAGATAGGTACAATTTTGAATTCCTTCTATCTCTCAAAATTTCCATACCTAAAATCTTTCTAGCTGCCCCAAGATCCTTCATATGAAATTCAGACTCCAACTGCAACTTAATTTCCTTGATCTCCTCCAAACTTTTGGCGGCTAGGAGCATGTCATCAACATACAGTAACAAATATGCAAAAGAGGTCTGACTTCTCTTACAGTAAACACAAGCATCATAATCACTCCTCTTGAAACCAATTTGCAAAACAAAATGATCAAATTTCTTATACCATTGACGTGGTGATTGCTTAAGGCCATAAAGAGACTTTTGCAATTTGCATACTAAATGATCTTTTCCTTTAACATGGTTACCTTCCGGTTGCTCCATATAAATCTCCTCGTCTAACTCCCCATGTAGAAAAGCTGTTTTAACGTCTAGTTGTTCCAACTCCAAATCATCTCGAGCAACCAACCCAAGGAACAATCTAATTGAAGTATGCTTGACTACTGGGGAGAAGATATCATTAAAGTCAACACCTGGAATTTGATTGTACCCTTTTGCAACCAATCGAGCCTTGTAACGCATGTCTTCAACCCCCGGTATTCCTTCTTTTTTCTTGAAAATCCACTTGCATTTAATTACCCTTTTGTTTGGGGGTAATTTCGTCAAACGCCACGTCGAATTTTGTTGAAGTGACTGCATCTCCTCCTGCATCGCCTCCACCCATTTGTCAGAATCTGGGCTGCTCAATGCTTCACAGTATGATGTGGGTTCGTCAGACTCCAATTCGGTTGCCACTGCACATGCAAAGCCAACAAAATCTGTTTCTTCAATCAGCCTCTTTGGAGCCTTAATTTCTCTTCTTGAACGAGCAGCAGCAATTGTTTGTGTTTGAACACCTTCTGGAGCCACAGCGGACTGTTTCTGGCTTCTTCCTTGCATTCCACCTGAACCAGGTCCAGGTCTGATGTGGTTTTCTGGCGCGCTGGGCTGCTGCTGGTTAGTGGTGCCTGTAGAGGTTGCATGTTGCGTCACCTCACCAGGTGGTATCATGCTAAATTGAATGATGGCACCAGGTGATGCATCAGAGAGGTGGCTCTGTTGTGTTTTCTCCATCTGATCACCATCAAAGGACAGAGAATTGCTTGATTCTGTAATGTCTTGCTTATTTTTCAAAACAGAATTTTCATCAAAAACTACATCTCTAGATACAAGTATTTTGGATGTTTGAGGGTTCCAGAGTCTGTAACCTTTTACATCAAGTGATAACCCAAGAAAAATGCACTTCACAGAACATGGATCAAGTTTACCCTCTCTTACGTGTGCATATGCATGACATCCAAAAATCTTCAAGTCGCCATAATCTGCTGGTTTACCTGACCACAATTCCTCGGGTGTTTTCATGTCAAGAGAAGCATGTGGGGAACAGTTCACAATATGGGACGCCGTATTTACCGCTTCTGCCCAAAATCTCTTTCCCAAACCGCAATTTGAAAGCATACACCTTGCTTTCTCAAGAAGTGTACGGTTCAATCTTTCCGCAACTCCGTTTTGTTGAGGGGTATATGGAACTGTCATATGTCTAACAATTCCATTCTCTTGACAAAAACGATTAAATTCCCCCGAACAAAATTCCATCCCATTATCGGTTCTTAATTTCTTTACTACACGACCCGTTTGTTTTTCTATCATAACCTTCCAGACTTTAAAATTACTAAAAGCATCCGATTTATTTTTCATAAAATAAACCCATACCTTCCTTGAAAAATCGTCGATGAAAGTGACAAAGTACCGAGCCCCATTAAGCGATGCTTGACGCGAAGGCCCCCAAACATCGGCGTGTACGTAGTCCAAAATGCCTTTTGTCACATGTTTAGTGGTTCGGTTGAATGATACCCTCTTTTGTTTTCCAAACAGACAATGCTCACATAAACCAACTTTGAAAATATTGCATTTGCCAAGTAGACCACGCTTACATAATTCATTTAAACCACGATCACACATGTGGCCTAGGCGCAAATGCCATAATTTTGTGTCATCTTTGGCCTCTACAGCATAAGCACTACTCTCCATTGTTTCACCCTCCAGTATGTAGAGGTTGCCTTTCCTTATGCCTTTCATCACCACTAATTGACCTCTTGAAATTTTCAAAATACCGTCCCTTGCTGAAAAATGAAAGCCTTTATCTTCTAAAGCACTTAAGGAAATTAGATTCCTTTTCATTTCAGGGACGTATCTCACATCATTTAGGGTGCGAACTGTGCCTTCTTTGGTGCGAATTTGAACTGAACCTATTCCTTTAATTGCACAAGATGCTTCATTTCCCATATATACTACCCCATTTTCTACAGCGGTATATTCTTTAAACCAACTTCTATTTGGTGTTATATGGAAGGTACATGCTGAATCAAGAGTCCACTCCTGTCTCCTCTTATCCCTTAAATTTTCGACCAAAAATGCATTTGAACTCTCACCATCAATATTCCCTTCTACCATTAATGCGAGATCATCAGAAACATAATCCGCACTATCATGATTTGATGAATTCCCTTCCTCTGCCTTGGCCTTATTCTTATTTTGCAACTTAAAACAATTCTTCTTAATGTGACCTTTCTTCTTACAATAGTTGCAAATAAGATTTTTATGTTGAGATTTCGACCTATACAGTGTTTTTCCGGAATTGTCCCTCTCATTGGATCTACCCCTTGTATACAATCCTTCTCCACTATTCTCAATTTTAGATGAGTCCATCCTATCCTTTGATAGGAGGCTGGTCATGACCTCATCTAAAGTTATGGTCTGCTTACCATACAAAAGGGTATCCCTGAAATGAGTATAGGATGCAGGTAGATGGTACAACAACAATATGGCTAAATCCTCATCATCCGTTTTCACACCGAGATTTTCTAGGTCATTTACTATCTCACGAAATTCCTCTAAATAAATCTTCAAGGCTTTACCTTCCATCCTGTGAGAGAAGAGGCGGGCCTTTGCATACAACCGCGTTGCGGGTGTCTTTGTCATGAGCAGAGACTCCAACTTCTCCCATAGACTTTTGGTGGTCGTCTCCTTGTGAACTTGTTGTAGAATTTCGTTGGAGAGATTTAACATGATCTGTGCAAGGGCTTTGCAGTCTTACCTCTTTTTCTCGTCATCTGTGCCTGTCATTTTGTCGACACCAATAAGAGCTTCTTCGAGATCTAGAGAAGTTAGGAGAGATTTCATCTTAACTTGCCACAGATGGAACTTGGTGGTGGAGGTCAGCGGTGCCAAGTCGATTCGAGAAGATGCGGATGCCATTGAGGAAGCCAAACTGAAACCCTAGCGGCAGCTGACTGATCTGAGAACCCTAGAACCGTCGAACGGACTGTCGGCAACGAACCTGTCTCTGATACCAATTTTGTTAGGGATTTCAATGTTACCTCGCAATTTTAGAGAATAAGAGAGAGAGAGAGAGAGAGAGAGTATTCTGGCAAAGAAAACCTTAACCTTTTTATTTCTCTTAATTTCAATACAATACATACAGCCCTTTATTTAAATAGGAGAAGTGAACCTAAACAATAGGAGTTACAGATCACGTTTTCTATTCCTAGCAAGAATGTGCACCTTAAAGAAATAGAAAATAAAAAAAACTCCCCATAATCCTATTACACGCTCTACCCAAAAATAGAAACAACTAAACAGATGTGTAGCTAATTCATCTCCTGGCCGTCTGATTGATCATGATGGAGTCGCATCACATTACCTCCGGAAAATATCCTCATGTCCATAAAAAATACCCGACTCTGAGACCGTAAGAAAGTGTTATAGTCACTGTCAGTAAATGACAGCCAACGGTAAGGCCTTCTATAGCTAAGTTAATGTTTCTTTATATTTTCAAATATTTTGGCCTCTATTCTTGAACTTATGTGCTCACGTATCAGTTTCAGACTCTTATCTATGAATAAATCTTTTTGTTCCACTTTGAAACTTCAATCCAAAAATACACTCTAATAATTGCTGCACGCTGTCAAAATTAAAGGTAGATATGTTTTCAGAAGATGGTCATGAAGTCGGCGCCCTCCTGCAAAATACTTCTTGTTTTCCCTTACATTTGCTATGCATTATGGGTCCCAATAATCTCATACTGTTTGCCTCTGGGCTTTGTTGCTTGTACCCGTTATGTTGGACCATGCAACTGACCTTGTTTTCGCTTATGAAAGCTCCCCTTCAAATGATAAGCTGCATATTTTGGATGTCTTTCAGGCCAGAGGGTGACATTAATTGCAGTTTCCATGCTATTGTTTTTACTTTCTGCCATTTGCATTCGATCAACTTCTGGACTCAACATGATTATCTGCTGATTAGTTCCATACAGCCGTGTAATAGATTGTCACATACAATTTTGACTTGGGTTGTGACGTACTTTCACGTTCCTAAATATTAAGGAACCTAATATCTAGCTCCTCTATGGCTTTTGTTATGTGCTTTTTATGTTCATTCCATACGGTTAACCTATTATTTAGCAGGCTTTTGGTTTAAAAATTAATAAAATGCCTAAGATTCTTAAAAGAATAGACGTCTGATTCTGAGACTGTTTTACTATATGAGCCACATTGTCTAGAGTCTGAGGTGATAATATAAATGGCTACTTCTTTTTCAACGTTACTCAAAACTTGTAGAAACTAATACTCTAGAAACTTTTTTGGTTTCTCACGAGGTATCCCCACACCTTATTATTTAGACTAATCCCTGCTTGCTCTTTGCAGTTGACACTGCCCGGAGGGTTTTTTTTTGACCAGCTTGGGGATTCAAACACTGGACTGACCCGCTATGTCTTTCTCCAATAGGAGCGTGGCAGGGCCTTACACCGCTATGCCAATTGTGCGGGTTAAAATATGAAACAAAGCCCAGAGTCCAGACCACTTTAATGCCCCACTTGGTTACTAGCTGGCACGGCTACTACTTGAGTTTGGGTGTATATTCTTGTCTGCTGAAATCACACGAGAATTCTGAGTGACAATTCAGCGCAAATCTTCTTGGTCATCGAAGAGACCGTTCTCCTGATTTTTGTCCTGGCTGTATGATCTTCGTGTGGGCCAGAGAGGAAGGCTCTGATCTTATGCCAGAAGGTTGTTATTACAAGTATATCAGAACGACATCACATAAAAGAAAGGAGACTACTGGGAGCTTCCTAGATGATGATAGCCCAAGGATCTACAAGAAACACCAAGATAGCATACATTATGGCTGGTCTCATCTGACAACCAGTTATTCCATCAGAGGAAGAGCTTTCCCTTTATTGAATGTTTGACACGAAAGAGGTCTCACCAATCTATTTTCTGGGAGATATCGACAGGCTCGATGCGCTGAGAAATGAAATTCTGACAGCTCCAACTGGCACGGTGGAGACCGGGCACGACATCAGAGTGGAATATCCCTTGAGAAGCGAAGTGAAAGAAGAGGGCATCATCATAACAAGATCCAAGGAGATGAGAAGATTCTTGCTGATCACAAGGAGCACAGTCACAGGCATCATGAGCACTCAGTGTCTAGTGAACAGAGACAGCACCACAAGGAGAAAGATCAGGCCAGTCACAATTCCAGTCCCCCTGAAAGCAAATCCCAGAAAAGTCTAAACATGAAGCCAATTAGTCCGTTTGAAGCCGACTTGTTGTGGCTGTCTGACAAACTAACGTTTGATGCAAGCTTGCTTCGGTTGAATGCGACTGAAATTAGAAATCTTGTAGATGTAAATGAGCATAAATTAGGTTGTTAACCGGCTTTATAAATTTTACAACTTGAGAAGTTACGCTTTTAAGTTTAATTTCAAGTGTATAACTATTTTTTGGCACCTCCTATTTTCATATCCTGAAAGATGTTTGCTGTTCACACTTAGCATAATCATTTCCTTAACTATCCATAGAATCATTTATTGTGCCCGTTTATCCATTTAATTCCAATTGCGTAGTTGAGTAGTTTTCTCTTCAATGTAAATGCCCCAATCTTTT
>BQKN01067589.1:48806-73238 GCA_022839385.1 Asparagus kiusianus | reverse complement strand
GATTAGATTAGATAAAACATAATTAGCCCCAAGCTTTAGACCACTTTACTAAGTATCCTCTATGTTGTTGGTATTTGTAAATAAATCCCCATCTTTTCTTTGCACAATTCTTTCTTAGATCATAGCTTTAAACATTCAATAACTATAGTACAAAGAAAAATATGAAATTAGTTAGTGATTGAATTATATCTATGATGTAATATCTTCGTTTAGTTAATTACCAATTCTTCTTAATACTATATAATTAAATTATATGTTATATAGAGAATTAGTAATGAAACAAAAAAAAAATAAATTTCAATATGTATGTGTGTGATTTCTATTCCTAGAACCATATTACTTTTCTAGCCGTATATATTATTTTCGTATTAATATGTACAAGGGATTGAGAAATAAAACAATACATCACTAATCGTGTATAATTCATGTAACACATACAAACAATGGAATGGTGTGATGATAGAAAATATATTTAAGAATTATTATTAAGAAAAAATATCTACAACAGATATATAAATTAATTTTAAGTATAATAGCTTTAAAAAAATTATATGCGTCTAAACAAAGGAGAGTACAAAGAAATACAGTGATAGAAAATAAGTTGGGCCAATGTTTGAAAAAGTACGGCCCGTGCTTTGCATCGGTAAAAGACAATGACGAGTACTTCTTATGCTTTCGGGAGGAGGAATGGTAAAGGGGTTTTCAGATATTAGTCCTTTGAATCATACATATTCTTGTATTGGTCCATCAAATCTTCATATTTTGATATTAGTCCCTCAAATTACATTTAATTGTTGATATTAGTCCCTATGATTAGTTGGTGTTAAAAACGTAGGGAATATTCTGTTAACTTTAAGGCTAGTCATAAATTAACGTTAATGTCCTCACCTAATAAACTCAAACCATTAGTGAGCTTCTCCAAACCCAAACCCATTAATAGTCACAGCTAAATCCAAACCCCTTTCCCCTCTTTTTCTTCTCCCCAGCGATAAAAAGCACAGTAAATTCCAAAATCAACGGCTATTTCAATAAGAGAGATTATAATGCCATTGATACTCCTCCGAACTTAATTTCTCCATTTTGAACAAAAATCCCAAACCCTTAAACTTCAACATATCGTGAACACACATCTTGACAATCGCAGTGATTAAATAAGATAAGAATTAAGTAAATCATCGACAAATAAGACATGAAACTAGTTACAAATCTAACTGAAAAATGAAATTTCACTAACATAAAAATCTAATGAAAATGGGTCAAAACTAAGGGGAAAATTGAACAGACAACAATATTCACAACAAGCCAACAAAATTAGAGAATAAATTAGGGCAAAATGTTGTTTTACACTTGCTGAAAACCCTAAAAAAAATGAAGAAATCCCTAAACACAACGAAATGAAAACCCCTAAAAAGAAGATGACTAGAAACCCTAAAAAACAAGCAAAATCAGATAACAAAATTTTACCTCTACAATTACTTAACGTCTTCACATTGGCCAAGACTTGTGGCGATTCTTCCCCTCAGCTGGAAACAAGCGATTTGAATTGATTTTGAGGCATGTTTTTGGCGATTTTGGGCGTTTTTGTACAAGATCACAAATTATGAAAACCCCCATTTTCAAACGATAACTAGAGAGAGAGGGAGCGTTATTTTGTTGGGCTGAATAAAACTGCAGGCTATTTTGGTAAAATATTATGTGGCTAGAGTAAACCCAACTATAGTTTGATGTGTTATTAACGGAAAAGTTAACAGGGGGACTTACATCAACAACTTAATATAATTTGAGGGCTAATGTCAAAATATAAATATATGAGGGACTAATATCAAAATAGGTTAGATTTAAAGGACTAATTTTGAAAACCCTAATCGTAAAATCTGAAACATATCTTTTTTCGTTTTTTCTTTGACACTCAAGATGAAACCCGATGGGGATGTAGCAAATAAGGAAGTTGTTGATGCTCGTGAACAAACAGTCGACGGGGGTTTTCCGTCATAGGATGCAGCTTCGATCCTGACGGCGCTGAGGAGAAGGGAGATGATGGATGTTGGGGCCGATTCCTCCTCCAACTTTATGCTCGATTCTGAGCGTGTGGTGTATGCTGATGATCTGCACATGCAAGAATCACAGAAGTACGGGGCTAGTTTCCCCGTGGTACCTCCGACGGTCAAGTCAGCTGTGGAGCTTGAGTGAGGTTTAGGGGAAGGTCCTCGGGCCATTGAGGTCCTCGGAGCATACTCTTTTGAGAGTTTTCTAGTTCTTTCTTAACCCGGGTAGGTTCCTGTTTTTTTTATGAAGAAGAAATCGCCAAGCAAAAATCACTTACCCCCTGCGTTCCTCTTTTCTCCTCCTTTTATAGTCCCTTGCCTCTGAGCGTGTTGTCCCTCGGCTTTGGTTATACATAGGAGGCGGTGAGAGATGAGCAATAGAGGTGCTGAGTCATCCTTCTCCTTCCAGATGTCCACTGGCGATTGGAAGGGAAGTCATTCAAATATAGGAGAGAAACGACTTCTCTGTATCCTGGATTTGATAGAAGAGGTATGGCATAGGATAGGTCGGTTGTGTGGCCGTCCTTCTCTCTCTAGGTGGCGGCTGATGATTGGAGGAGAAGTCATTCGTGCACAGGAAAGCATCATGGCAATCTTCTGAGAAATGACTTGTAAGCAGAATAAGCGGCTTGGGCACGAGGTCTGTTAGAATGGAGATCTTGATGGGACTAATCAATAATGTTATCGATTGACATCTGAAGTGAACTTGGTCGACTCTTATCCCTTTAGTCGAGATGAGTTGATCTGCGAGCTACCATTATGATTTGGCAACCCGATAGTCGAGTGAGTTTCGGGTCGGGTGTATAGTCGAGTTGTCTTAATTGTGAGGGGGAAACTGATCCCGTACTTTGAGTCGGTCATGATGACCCTTGATCGAAATATGGCTTGTCTGCTCATCTGGTCGAGAGACCTGACCTTGGCTGAGCTTATGAACCTCTAAGTTGGTTTAGACCATAGCTTTCTTGGGCTTATGCAGACATTCTCTCGACACCTCTATCTTTGGATGGTAAATTACCATTACAGTTGGCCTCTTTCATTCGGAGTTGGCTTTAGTCGAGTCCGAGTGAAATAGATACAAGCTTGCACCATATCTTGTGGATTTCTTG
Source organism: Asparagus kiusianus (assembly GCA_022839385.1). Taxonomy (NCBI): domain Eukaryota; kingdom Viridiplantae; phylum Streptophyta; class Magnoliopsida; order Asparagales; family Asparagaceae; genus Asparagus; species Asparagus kiusianus. Next base: position 70,087 of record BQKN01067589.1, on the reverse strand, counting down.
GCTAGTTGATCGTGGATGGAGACGTGGCATAGGTCTTGCTAACCGCCAATCTCTGTGAACTGATGATCGGTATCGGGAACCACTTTTTCGAAGGAACCGAGGCGTCGTGGGTAGAGTGGAAGGATCCATACTCATCAATTGAATGGTGAGTTACAAGTGGCGGTTGGCTTTCCCGAGCGATTCGTTTCCGATCTCCAAAATGGATCTTCCTTAATTACTCTAGGATGGTGCCTCTTAAATTCTTCTGCATGCGCCTTTGGAGGCTTATAAATAGTTTGTGGCGCCGTTGAAAGGGGCACTCTTCACCAAGAACATTTTTCTTCGTCGATCCTCCCTTTAACTTCTTAAGAGTTTTTAGTATGACTTTTCCTCCGAATGACCGCGAGAGGAAACTCATGGTTTTATTTTTATCTAGATCGAGGATGACTTTGGATGAGGTGAGCTGGTTGCATGACCGGCATGACATTTCCCATGTGACGATGACCATAGGGGCGCCAGATAGCTTGACTCTGATGCATATGCACAGCGAGGATCGGGTTCCTTTTTACTTGACATATTTGCAGTGTGGATTGCGCCTGCCACTGCATCCCTTCACCAGGGAAGTTTTTATGGCTCTGGGGGTTTTCCCCTGCCAATTTCACCCACACGCCATTCACATTTTGATGGTGTTTATTGATGCCTGCTCCGAGACGACAGTAGTGCCCAGCATCAGCCTGCTCGGGCACGTGGTTAGTATGGGGTCTGTTGAGGGAGAACCCTACTATTTCTTCCACTGTCGGGGTGATTTTCATCTGGATGCTGATCTCTCGAAGCTGGACGAAGAATGGAAGAAGTTTTTTGTCTGGGTATTTGGCAGCGATAATATTCTATTCTGCTTAGGTTGACCTGAGGCGCAGGAGAACGTGCTAGAGCTGATAACTCTCAGTAATCTCGAGGAGGCTGGAGATCTCGAGAAGCTCCGGTGTTGCCTCGGTCTTCAGGAGGCCAAAGCTCTGGACGGAGAAGAGTTTCCTAAGATGGGGTGGTCCTCTTCGTCCTCCTCAGATTTTGAAATGATGGCCCTTCCTCCACCAATGGAGGTTGGTAAAAGAGGGGCTGACTTAGAGGGACCGAGTTCTTCTAGGAGGCCTTCGAAGAAGATGAGGAAGGACCCTGGGGCTAAACCTTAATTTTTTTGTAAGCCTTGTTAGGCCTTTTGGTAAAGAATGTACAAAACTTCTTTCTGAATAAGAAACGATTTCTTCTATTTTCTGCTTTTGAGAACTGCAAATGCTTGATAGAATAACTGATTCATGTAGTTGCTCTATTTTTATTTTTGAGAAGAGTGTTGATCCTTGTAGATTTGATACCCTATGCGGGATAAGTGGCGACGTCTTTGTTTTTCTTGTTTGGTTGGAAAATAACTCAAAGAGCTGACTCTGGGGTTATCTTTGGTTTATCTAGATGGGGGACCGTAGACTTGATTGCCAGCTTGTGGAGCCTTTGTACTTTGGTTACTCTTGATGAGGAGCCAAGTACTTCAGAATCAACTAAGAAGTTGTTGTGCCTTGGTTAATTCCTGGATGGAGAGCCAGGTGCTTCGGAATCGACTAAGAAGTCGTTATGCCTTGGTTAATTCCTAGATGGAGAGCCAGGTGCTTCATTCCAACTGAGAAGTTGTTTTGCATTGGGCTTATTCTTTAAGAAGAGCCAAGGGCTTTGTTCTGACTGAGAAGTCGTTTTTCCTTGGACTTATTCTTTAAGAAGAGCCAATAGCTTTATTCCGACTGAGAAGTCGTTTTACCTTGGACTTATTCTTTAGGAATAACCACGGGCTTTGTTCCGACTGAGAAGTCGTTTTGCCTTGGACTTATTCTTTAGGAAGAGCCAAGGACTTTGTTCCGATCGAGAAGTCGTTGTGCCTAGGTGACTAGGTCTTAGTGCCGACTGAGAAGTCATTTACCGTGGTTTTACCCAGATTAGGTACCAAGGGGTTTGAGCCGACTGAGAAGTCGTTGTGCCTAGGTGACTAGGTCTTGGTGCCGACTGAGAAGTCATTTTGCCTTTGTTTTACCCAGATTAGGTACCAAGGACTTTGAGCCGACTAAGAAATCGTTGCGCCTTAGTTTTATCCTAAGAAGGTACTAAGGTCTTGACCACTATGAACGATGAGAGCAGAAGGAATCGAACCATATATTATGCATTGGGCTTACCTTTAAGAAGAGCCAAGGGCTTTGTTCCGACTGAGGAGTCGTTGTGCCTTGGTTTTATCCTAAGAAGGTACCAGGGCCTTGTGACCGACTGAGGAGTCGTTGTGCCTTGGGCTTACCTAGATTAGGAGCCGAAGACTTTATGTCGACTAAGGAGTCATTGCGCCTTGGGCCTGTCCTGAGGTGGCACCAGGGCCTTGTGACTGACTGAGGAGTCGTGACACCTTGGGCCTGTCCTGAGGCGGCACCAGAGTCTTGTGACCGACTGAGGAGTTATTGTGCCTCGGGCTTACCCAGATTAGGAGCCAAGGACTTTATATCAACTTGTGCCTTGGGCCTGTCCTGAGGCGACACCAGAACCTTGTGACCGACTGAGGAGTCGTGACACATTGGGCCTTTCCTGAGGCGGCACCAGGGTCTTGTGACCGATTGAGGAGTCATTGTGCCTCGGGCCTACCCAGATTAGGAGCCGAAGACTTTATGCCGACTAAAGAGTCGTTGCGTCTTGGGCCTGTCCTGAGATGGCACCAGGTTCTTATGACCAACTGAGGAGTTGTTGCGCCCCGGGCTTACCCAGATTAGGAGCCGAGGACTTTATGCTGACTAAGGAGTCGTTATGCCTTAGGCCTGTCCTAAGACGGCACCAGGGCCTGTGATCGACTGAGGAGTCGTAGCACCTTAGGCCTGTCCTGAGGCGACACCAGGGTCTTGTGACCGACTGAGGAGTTGTTGCACCTCGGGCTTACCCAGATTAGGAGCCGATGACTTTATGCCAACTAAGGAATCGTTGCGCCTTGGGCCTGTCCTGAGGCGACGCCAGGGCCTTGTAACCAGCTAAGGAGTCATGACGCCTTGGGCCTATCCTGAGACGGCACAAGGTCTTGTGATTGACTGAGTAGTCGTTACACCTCAGGCTTACCCAGATTAGGAGCTGAGGACTTTATGCCGACTAAGGAATTGTTGCGCCTTGGGCCTGTCCTGAGGCGGCACCACGGCCTTGTGACCGACTGAGGAGTCGTGGCACCTTGGGCCTATCCTGAGGCGGAACTAGGGTCTTGTGACCAACTGAGGAGTCATTGCGCCTCGGGCCTACCTAGATTAGGAGCCGAGTACTTTATGCCGACTAAGGAGTCGTTGCGCCTTGGGTCTGTCCTGAGGTGGCACCAGGACCTTGAGACCGACTGAGGAGTCGTTGCGCCTCATGCTTACCCAGATTAGGAGCCGAGGACTTGCATTTTCTCCTAGGGCCAAGAGTCGACTGTGGGAATAAGCAAAAAAGATTGCGCCTTAGTTTTATCCTGAGGTACCAAGGACTTTTATCGACTTAGCCGAGTGGCTAGCTGACTAGATCTTTGATGTCTTTCTTTTCACTTTTGGCATTTCCATTGATTATTGGAATTTATACATGATAGAGTACAATTCATTCACATTTATTCCATCGAGCTGCGTTGAATTCGTGTTTCTTGCCCAGATGCATTTTGAAGATGGCTTTTGCCGAGGACAGGATCACTGAAGTGGAGTTTCCTTAGCTGTTTCTTTTCGCCTGTGAACATTCCTACCTTGATGAGAGCGAGCTGTTGTGTCATTGGATGTCTTTGTTGCCAAACTGAGGAGCGCCCGGAATCGGGGATTGCTCTTCCTCCCGAGAGTGAGCTGTTTGGCTTTGGGCATCGTTGAGTTGCTGGCATATTTGCTATTTCATCAGCCAAGGACCTGCTTAGAGTTTTTGCTGAGATTCTTGCAGGTCAACAGCGGACATGGTGATTTTCAACCGATATTGCATGTCCATCGTTGGTTGCGCTATATGGCTAGAGTCCTGTTGATTGAGCTTTTGGAGGATAGTGCTCAACAGGAGGAGGCCCAGACAACTTTTATGATGGGGGCTTCTTGTTGGCGAGAGCCCCATGCGCCGAAGCTTTGTTCCCTAGAATTTGATGGGATCATGACTTTCCCTTGGGGTTTCTAGGGATAGCGATAGCCGGACCATCCTATAAATGGGGGGAGCCTTCTTTTGTTAGGGGGATGCGAGTCGCATGTTTCGACGACTAGTTCTTATTTTGACTTTAGGTGGTACGAACAACGGCTGGAGGCCAGAGCTGTTAATCTTCCTGAGAAGATCAGATGGCGAGCCCTTGAGTTTTCCCTGTAATCTCATCTTTTAGTGAGGAAGGACTCTCCTTTGGAGGTGGTGGTGGTCCGAGGAGCCTGCCACAGACTTGATCGCTACTCCTTGCTCGGGTGAGCCATTGCCGACGGGAGCATGAGCGATACTGGATCTGATCATAACCCTTGGGGGCCTGTTTACAATCCAACCCCATGCCACTTGGCTATTCAGACGGTGGGGTTTTCGTCTGTGACGACAATTAGAAGCATTTTCTTTATTCTCAAGCCAGACAAGTACTATAGTGGTGTATCTTTTCTTAGGAGGGCTTTCGGGGTTCCACTTGGCAAATACTCCCCAGAAAGCTATTGGAGCACTTGAGGGCTACACCTACATTGGCTCCTCATAGCCATAGGCTAATCCTCCTTAGCTTGAATGATGCGGTTCCAGGTTTTGTTTAGCTTGAACGATGCAATTCCTGAAGGAAATTCATGCTAAATACATGCAAAATACGCAACGGAAGACTATATGTATAATTATGCTATGCATGTAGAGAGCATGAAATACATGATAGGACCATCCTAATTAAATCTAACATAATCCCTATATTAAAGAGAGCATAAAAGAGTTAGAAAGTCATACTTTCGAAGCGTGATTCGATGGAAGATCGAATAACCCCTAGCTCTTGCTCTTTGTAGTAGTAAATCTCCTCGTAGTGGATCTCCAAATCTTCAAGTGAGCTTGATAAAATCGGAGTCTTCTTGAGACACAAGGCAAGATGTCCACCCCGGGGTACTTTAAAATCCTACTACTTCCTCTTACTCAAGATTGCTAAAATTTAGTAAGAGGAGAGCTCTCTTTTATTCTCTTATGGAAAAACCACTTAGCCAATTTTTCATTAACCTTTCCATAAGAAAGAGAGCTCATATTTATAGAGTGAAATGTTATCATGACATGAATGACTCATCCTATGAGTCATGCAATGAATCATCAAATATCAATGATTAATCTAGTGAGTCATGCAATGAATCATCTTATGAATCATTACATTTCAAAACCATGTGCTAATAAACCATGTGCTCAAACCATACCACTAAATGACTCATCTCATGACTCATTATACATTGTATGTGTATTTCATAAATAAGAATACCAAATCAATATTGTATTTCATAAATACGATATTTTATAATTTTCCAATCATTGATTAATAAGTCATCATATGACCAAAAAGTCAATGAGTTGACCAAAAGTCAACTGTTGACCAAAAAGTCAACTAGTTGACTAAAAGTTAACTTTATAGGAAAAAATACTAGAATTCATTTCCTAAGCACATAGCATTCCGATCTTATAGATATACATAACCGTTTATGTGTATCCGGTAAAAATCATATATGCGTATCAATCATACGCATCACTCTATAAATTATGTTTCATAGGATTCAAGTACGCGCTTGGTGTGAATCTAGGGCCCAACTTAAGAACTCGGCAGTGGATCATATCCACAAGTACAACAGAGGTGCTAGCTGCACATGAAGACTACCCGGGTATAAGTTGTGATAAATGTCTGCAAGATGCTTACACAATTTTATCAGGACCACTCAGTGATAATGCCGTACAGTTCGGTCTCTTCGTCAAACCATGCCAAACTATTAAGCCTAGGGTATGGAAAACTGTCAAACCCTAATTGCTCAATTAGTGTTTGTAGATATTAAACTCATAACCTATAAGATCAAACTGACACTCGGTTTATCTTATTTACCTTGGCCAAGGATTTCCAGGCTATAGTTATATCAAACAATCTTATGACATCAACCCCCTATACTGGGAGAGACGAATCCCATCTTGGCATCTCAATATCTACTTATGCCTCGGGATGTACCCAACAAGAACCGTTATGCACAACCCGATGAGAACTGTGGTTAGGTAAAAGTCTAAGTACACCTATATTGACATGTAAGATATTGCACTCATGCCTCAGGTCATGAAACTACTATGTACTATATCACTTGAGAACTTCTATTTGACAGTTAAGTATAATTACCAACTAGATGTTCTCAGTGAGTCGTTCAGTCAACTCATTCACTAATGAGTCACCTGTATACTATATCTTGATGTCTCACATTAATGATCTAAGAGATAGATCATCGTCCTTCCAAAGGAGAAATAAAGTATACACTAGTCTTACCAAAGTGATGATGTCCCATTTCAACACTTCATCAACTAGGAACATTATAGAATATACTTTGGCGACAAATCAGATCTCTTCATTACGATCATATCCGAAATGTCTGATAGTCTAGTATCATTCTAAGGACTATCTGTATTTAAAAATACCAGATAAATCTGACCAAAATAGCATACTATTATTTTGAATAAGGATGTTATATACATATAGGTCCTGTTACAATATACAATTATTACCTGCAGGGCACCTATATCTAACAATTCCAGTGTTCTTCAAGAATGAACAAGATCAGGCCCCTGGTTAGAATTAAGCATTTCTTCTCAGAGAAGAAAGTAGGCCTTACGGTGGGCGCCAAACTGTTGATGCTCGTGAGCAAACAGTCGATGGGGGCTGTCTGCCGTAGGATGCAACTTCGATCCTGACGGCACCGAGGAGAAGGGAGAGGGTGGATGTTAGGACCGACTCCTCCTCCGACTTTACTCCTGATTCTGAGCATGCGCGGTGGGATGATGACCTGCACATGCAAGAATCGCAGGAGTACGGGGCTAGTTTCCCCCATGGTACCTCCGATGGTCAAGTCAGCTGTGGAGCTTGAGTGGGATTTAGGGGAAGGTCCTCAGGCCATTGAGGTCCTCGGAGCGTACTCTTTTGAGAGTTTTCTAGTTCTTTCTTAACCTAGGTAGGTTCCTGTTTTTTTTATGAAAAAGAAATCGCCAAGCAAAAATCACTTACCCCCTGCGTTCCTCTTTTCTCCTCCTTTTATAGTCCCTTGCCTCTGAGCGTGTTGTCCCTCAGCTTTGGTTATACATAGGAGGTGGCTGAGAGGTGAGCAGTAGAGGTGCCGAGTCATCCTTCTCCTTCCAGATGTCCACTGGTGATTGGAAGAGAAGTCATTCAAATATAGGAGAGAAACGACTTCTCAGTATCCTGGATTTGATAGAAGAGGTAGGGCGTAGGATAGGTCGGTTGCGTGGCCGTCCTTCTCTCTCTAGGTGGCGGCTGTCCATTGGAGGAGAAGTCATTCGTGCACAGGGAAGCATCATGGCAATCTTCTGGGAAATGACTTGTAAGCAGAATAAGCGGCTTGGGCACGAGGTCTGTCAGAATAGAGATTTTGATGGGACTAATCAATACTGTTGTCGATTGACATTTGAAGTGAGCTTGGTCGATTCTTATCCCTTTAGTCGAGACAGATTGATCTGCGAGCCATCATTATGATTTAGCGACCCGATAGTCGAGTGAGCTTCGGATCGGGTGTATAGTCGAGTCGTCTACTCGAGGAGTCGTCTTAGTTGTGAGGGGGCGACTAATCCCGCACTTCGAGTCGGTCATGATGACCCTTGATTGAAATATGGCTTGTCTGCTCATCTGGTCGAGAGACTTGACCTTGGCTGGGCTTATGAGCCTTTAAGTTGGTTTAGACCATAGCTTCCTTGGGCTTATGCAGATGTTCTCCCGACACCTCTATCTTTGGATGGTAAATTACCATAATAGAAGTATTATCAATGGATGTGAAATTACACTTTTACCCATCTACTCTATACAAATGAGAGAAGCTAAGATTTACTATTTATGCTATAGTAAATATTACTGGAAACATGACGCTATAGCAAATTTTTTTGAAAAATATTACTATAGCACGCGGGAATACTGTAGTATTTTTGAAAAAACCTGTAGCACAGGAGAGATACCGGAGTAATTCAAAAAATACTGTAGCATTTAAAACCGGGATTATTGTAGTAGAAAAAAAATGTTTTGCACGGTGTTCACCCTAGTAAATAAGAATAGAACAAAAATTTCACATTCATTCAAAATAAAAAAAATAGTGATTCCGCTATTCCATAGTTTAAAATTTTAGAAGCAGTAGGCTTGATTTACTGGTTCTGGGTCTGATAATTCCTATCAGCCGAGCACGGAACATCCCCTTTAGCCAAAATGAAAAGGATACGTAGGTCGGGTAAGATATAATAGACACAGAATCCAACCCGTCACAGCCCTAAACCACCAATTACTACTACGCAGGAGGCATACGATACCAACTTAAAAATAGAGGAATGTCTCTTCCTCTCACGATATAATAATCCATCTTCCGCCAAAATTTCATCTTTGACGGCATGGCAGCCCCGCAAGACGATGTATGTCTCCCCTGTTTTTTTCTTTTTAATTACCCCTCCAACATTCATATTTACTAATTTTTTTTGTATTAATGATGGTTATGCAGAGTCGGTTTCGTAAAGAATTCAGAGAGAAGTGTGCAAAAGGGCTATATCTAACCCGGAAGTTCCAATCCCTGGCCGGTCTGAACAAGTGGGTCGAGAGGCAATATTCGGATCGCAATACAGATTTTTTAGATCTCATAGAGTCGATTACCTCGTGCTTCTCCAATAGCGAAATTGACGAGGAGGTATATACTTTATATAAAATGTGATCCCTGAAGAACTGGGATGGTGTTAATTAATGGAAGACCCTCCCTCTTTTTTTTTTTTTGGAATTTGTGTACAGGTTTATAGATCAATGGGGAGAAATGTAGTGCTTCTCTCTAAGGATCAATTCAAGCTTCCGGCAGAAATTAAAAAGAAATTTCAACCTGTGTTGGAAGGCACTCCTCCGGTAGCACTAAATACTAACATCCATCATAAAAGCTCGCATCAATTTTTTTTTTTTTTTTGCTTAAATTATACTCACGGCGATCTGTTACTTAAATTGAATATTGCTGTAGGAAGTAATAGATGCTCAACTTCGAAAGTTTGAACATGATGCGTTGGAGATTGTTAATCAGGCACGGGACAAGGTTTGCATCCTCTTCTGAAAGGCTACATCTAATTTTAATTGATCCCCCAGTTTTGTTTATATCAATTATCCAACCTTTTTAGGCTGATAAAATCATAGGAGAACTGCGAAAAGAGGCTGAACAAAGCCTGCAACGCGATAAGGCCCTTTTGCTTTTGTGGCTCAATAGGGAGGACTACTATGAAATGGTATGTGCTGCACATGCTATCTGGATTAGTATATGGTGGGTCTTGTTTTTCGTCTAGTGATTTGCTGGAGTAATTACCCTCTACCTGCAATAATCTGTTATTGAGTCTTTACACCAACATAGAATCAGTTACTTCTATTTATATTGCTCTTGGTATATTTTGAAATCTACTGTATCCTTATTTAGCCTTAGCATAACTCTGGAGCGCGTCTTTGTTGCCATGGCAAATCATCTCTTCCTCTTGGTAATCTTCTTTTTGTTTTGATATTGCCACGGCTTACTTCCCAAGATATAACAGTGGCAAGGCCTGACTATTTCGGCAGCGTATCTATCAGGAAAGAATGCCCAAGCGTCACTAAAGTTACGAAAGTATATAATCCATTATTAGATTTGTAGAAACCATATAATGTCCACAAGAATTAATCTAAATAATACTTACCGCTATCCAATGTTTTAAATATAGGTCGATTTATCAATTTATCATTGATATATGGGGTTTGGACCATGGCCGATAAGATTTTTGTAAAAATTTATCGCATATTGTTTTTGGCCAATTTGCCCTGATATATCGGTGTAAATTTCTCCCTCGAAGACCTCTTTCGACCACCTCTCTTGAAGACCCTCTCTCGATATTTCGTTAAATGTGCTTAGATTTTAGTTTAGGATATTATATTTTTTATGCTCACCGATATAACACTGATTTTTACTCTTTATCCCCAATATATCCTCAATAACTTGGATCCGATATTAATTCTGGTTGTCTGATATATTTTCGATAAACGATGTGTAAAACCTTGCCACTATCTCATCATTCAACGCTTAGTGCACACTTTATATCAACAAATCTACTTAAATGCTATCCCTCCTAATGTTAGCCCCTTTCAACCTAAACCTACAACGCTCCGTTTGTTTGCAACCCCTTTCCTTGCCCAGTGGCCACATTCCCTTCCCCCACAAGATGAGGAAAGTTTCAAAGATGAATTTCGGTAATTATTATTGTTAAAGGTGAGAGTTTTGATTGAAGGCAAAGAAAACCATCGCATTCCCTCTCTTTGACTTCGATGAAATTTTCTCCAGCTTCAAGGCGTAGTCATTTGCTATTTATACGGGCTTGTGACTTGTGAAGGATTGCAAATGGTTTTGTTTATGCCTATGGGGCTGGTTTCGATCATAAATGTTGCAACTTGTAAGTGAGTTTAGTTATGAGTTGATTTTTTTAGAATTCGGAGTGGAATTTTGGCTGTCGGTAAATTGAGTTTTAAGAATACTTTTGTTTAGAAGAATATTTGTTCTGAGTTTGATTAGCAGTGATCGAGTTCAATTGCATGTTAGCCTTGCAATTAAACACTACATATTTGCGAGAGAGATTTTGTTTAGTGGTCTATATGTGAATACAACCCCAAAGAAAATATAGTCATAATAGAGTTAAGAAAAGAAAGAAGCATTCATAGGGACGTGTAGTCTAGCCTTGTTATGGTGCCCTTCCTATTTGTTGAGTACAGACATAGAAGAGTTTTGTTGGGATTAGTTGGAAAGGTTGGACCATCTCTTTCACCAGTGACTTTTCCGTTGTACACTCACTGATGAAGATGAGGATGTCATGGATGATCCCCTGTCCATCTCTCACTAAAATTGATTTAATAAAAAATAGATAGTTATAGAGAAATAAATTATATTAAATGAACCACTAGAATAGTTGGTATATTTCATCAAAAGCTAGTTTTATCCAATGTGTGTTAACTAACTAACATCTAACATATATCCAGATTTGGAGGGTAAATTTGGAAATAAGGATGATTTGAGGGGTATGTATGTATAAACCCCTGAAAGTTAATCTCCAGTGCAGTAGTCTTTCTCTACCACATCCATCATTAAATAATATGAACAATCTGTGTCTCCCCATCCTGATTTGATTGCTGAGCAAAGTACCATTACTCAGAATATTTAAGTAACCAAATTTGGATAGTCAGGATGCAATCTAGAAGTGTTGCGAGAGGAAGAAGGTATAAAAATAAGAGCAGCTACTAAAAAGAAAGAAACATTTAGCTAGTTTTTCTTACAAAGAACATCATTTTGCATCGTATACATTTGCTTTTCTTACTCACAAAATGATATACATTTACTGCAACCTTCCTTATCCTTTCAGTTGCAGAAAAATGTTGATCTTGAGAGTCTCGAGTTTCTTCTTTGACACACACCCTCATAAAGGGCAAATATTATATTTGGTAAGGGAGGGGATATTGATGTTTAAGAAAAATGTACCTCACATGGAACTAGATTAGTTCTCAACACTTTCAGGGTACCATAAATTTACCATTACGACATGCTTTTGACACCTTATGGTTCTGATTCTTTTCATCTTACTGAGGAACTGCTTTAGTTATATTGATATTTGATATGATAATGGCAATGCTTTGGAAACCTTTATAAGTGGTGTTGCGTGATCTCGGCATTACAATTACAACGGTTATATAAATTATCTAACCACCTTTAGTCCTATTGCGTATACTTTGAATTTAATTTGGTTTTAACGAGAAAGATTGAATTTTTTTTTACATTTAATCCATCAGAAGAATTATGATGCACTCAAGAAAGTATGTGTTTTGAAAGGCCGTATAGACTTTCTTCTGCATTGCTATTTTTTGTGTAAGTTTCACTAAAATTTTATACCATTTTAGAGTGTGCTATATATAAATTTGGTGATGTTGATAAAATCTTTGTTTAGACTTCTCAACTCTTAGAGAATAACCCCATCTATTGTTTTTTCTTCCAGATTGATTGTTTTTTGCATGATGTAAGAGCCTATCGTGCAAGAGAAATGAAGAAAATATGCAAAAACCAAAATCTTCAACGTTCATCGGTAAGTCTTCATTAATACAAGGTGGAAGTCCATAATTTGTTGCACTGTAGGAGAATAAAAATGAAAAATTACGGGTGAAAGTCAGGAAGGAGTGCTTTAACCCTAAACAGTTTAGTTGGTGTTAAGAATTTTCTCCATGTTCTATTTCTCTTTTGGGTTGAAATGAATAAGATTGGGAATGAATCTTCATGGTCATTTTCTGTCCAGCTCAATTTTTAGGTGTTTGTCTTGCATTACCCTCCTTCAGAATGTGATCCAGTCTGCTTGCCCAAATATGAATCTTTTCAATCATGCATCTTGTACTATCTAATATTTTTTGAGGTGTCTGTTTTGCATTGTTTTGTAGTTTTAGAAAACTCAAGACTCAAGAGTTTACTTCATCCATGGTATTGCAGGCTTTAAAGTTGCAATCAAAAGGGTTGCCCCTCGAAGTGGTAAATACATATTTCATTGTATGTAGTCGATTATCTAGCTTGGAGGATGCATTTGATTCGTTACTCGCCGCAACATCAAGAAATATTCAAAAGCTACAAGATAATACTCGAAAGCTTTTGCTAGTTCAGTTGGCAGAAAAAGATTATGAGGTTATATATGAGTACATTAATTTCTCATGAAGTAGGCTTTCAGCTTAAGTTGCTGACACTTTTATCTTTTTGCAGCTTTTTACCTTAATCGTTAGAGCCGAACTTGATCTCCGTGGCAATGTAGAGAATTTCCGTGAAGATCGTGAAAACAAAGTGTATAGTTTAGCAAATTTTCTCAAAAATCATCCCAAAAGTGACAAGGTATTTGTGTGCATATATATTTACAACATCATATATTTGCTTTGTCTTCAATCGTAATTTTTTTGAGAACTATTTCAGGCTATCAATACTTCTTTGAGTAGCTATTTTCAGAAAAAGATGGTGTCTGCTGATAAAGAAAAAAGAAAGGTATGCATCTTCTCCAGTATGCTCATCAATTGGTTTTTTTTATCAACCCTAGCTTTACTTCCAACTGTCGAACTTCTTAGGTCAATACATTTCATCAAATCGTAAGAGAACAAGATAACAATTGTCCAGGAATGGATATAGCTGAAAAATATGTTCTTCTTTTAACGAAGGAGCATTGTGCAAAGGTATGTACTATCAGATAAATATTGTATCAATTAACTTTCTGTTATCCAACAGCTGTCACCAACACGTATAGAATAGAAAATTATTTCATTTTTCCTTATCAGATAGTCTCCTCTTCTGTATTCTAGACTTCTTTTTATGTCCTTGTGTGCATATTTATCACCTATTAAATGTTTGAGGTAACTGCACTTTTGAACTTAGAATGTCAACATGTAGGAGTTCGTATTCAGCAATCTTCTCGAGTACAAACCTTTCATCCTTTTACCTTGATAATACCCCTTATATTTGTCTGCAAACATTTGGATTTGATTTGATTGGATATTAACACCATTCTTTATCCATGTGCCCATGAATCTCCTTTAGCTCCATTGCAAATGGACTTTAATTTGGACTGGCTGAAGTTGTCTACAAACTAAAAGAAAGATTCATAGATGAACTTTAAAATGACTATGACAAAGATGTAAAGGTAAACATGTGTTATTTTTTTGTTGGGGGGGGGGGGGGGGGGTTTGGCAGGGGGGGGTAGTTTCTCTCATGGTCCTTATGAAAATGGAGGACCAATAGACATTTTATCCACCTCATTAACATGGTTCCTGTTATAATTAGTTTATCGTCAATCGTGCTAATTTCCTCATTTATGGCATTGATTGTTATAAAATCTTAGAAAAAATAGATGCATTTTGAAACTTAGCTTGTGAAATTTTCTAAATCGGTAATCCCTAAACAAAATCCTTCAATTGTTCGCTGTTAGATTTGTTTCATTTTTAATTAGCTTTTCATTGTAGTTGTTAGATCTGCTTGATATTAGGCTGTTTAATTCTTTAGACGTAGACACTTGCTTGGAATGCAAATATCAGTCCTGTTATCGATTTTTGCAGGTGGATGCAGTTCTACGTCAAATAGCGTTGTTCGAAAATGTCCTTCTAGGAGACTATCTTGTGCGGAAGAAGTGGAAGAACACAGAGTCAAGTTTAAAATTGCCGGAACTAACTTTCCCTGATTTTGTTTCAGAGCCTTCAATATTGATGCAACAATTTAGGGAATCCGTGCAGATTGAATAGCATGTAGAGTTGGGGCTAGAAGAGGAACTAGATCTCCACTGATCAAAGGTATTTATTTTATTTTATTACGGCTATGTGCATGCCTTATTCTATTTAGAACATCCATTATTTGCACCTGAAGGGAGAAAGAAAATAGTACTATTACCAACACAGTGAAAACAGTGATGTGGTGAAGACTGTTCAAGAAATATAATATTAATTCTTATTGTTATTGATTCTGGTTATGGGCTTAGCTTAATATCTTTCAATGAAACGCCCTATACCTCACTTTATAAGTGCAAAGACAATTTGCAAATATATGGAAAGCTTAAAATTAGAATAATGATAATTACACTACTCCTTCCAACACTACTTCCACACTGTAAGTGAGAAGTATGGGCTCCCTTGATGATCACCTATTTTCAAAATAGTTAAAAGAGAATTGGACCCCACAATTTTCTCTTGTATATTGTAGTAATGTAGCAGTAGTAGTGTAGATATCACTATTCTGAGGGGGTGTTTAGTTCACCAAAATTATAGAAATTTTTATTGAAACCGTCTTACAATAACATTTTTGTAATTAAATGGTGTCTATAGGTTTCCTAAAACTCATTTGGGTTTACCAAATGTTTAAAGAGATAGATTTCTATAAAGTAAAGAAAAGGGGTATATTTAGGGTCTGTTCGTTTGCCTTAAAAAAATGGGAAATCAAAGAAATAGAAAACTATTTCTAAGAAGAATTGTTTTGGGAGTGTTTGGTTTGCTTAAAAAAGAAGGAAATCAAAGAAATGAAGATAAGATGAGATGCGTTGTCATCTTATTATAGGATGATGTAAGTGCTTTTTTAAGAAAACTTGTTTTGATGTTGTTTGGTTGGCGAAAAAAATAAGGAAATAAATTATAAGAAACCTATTTCTTGTAATATGTTGTTTTCTTTTGTTTGGTTATTTCTTAAAAATAAGAAAATAGATGAGATGAGATGAGTTGTCATTATATTATTGGATGATGTGACCCACACTTAAGGAAATTGTTTTCCTAGCTTTTTGGGAGGAAAACAAAGAAATAAAATGTTAATGAGATGAGATGAGTTGTCACAATCTTATTGGATGATGTGAGTGATTTTTAAATATGAGATGAGATGAGTTGAGTGATGTTGTGAATAAAAATAATATTTTATTAGATGTGGTGGATGTGATGGATGAGTTGTTGGATGAAAATAATATTTTATTAGATATGGTGGATGAGTTGTTGGATAAAAATAATATTTTATTAGATGTTGTGAGTGGGTTTTAGCGATAAAAATGTATGAAATTGTATTTTTTTTTAGATTTCTTAGTTTTCATTTCTATCTTTTGTTTTTTTAGGAAATAACCGAACAGGCAGGAGAAACCCACTTCCTTAGGAAAAGGAGTGGCAATCTGACAAAACCAACTTTATCCCATTAAAATTTACCCTTTTCTCTACTTGGTGGACACCTTTTTCTCTTTTCTTCTTTCTCAAGTGAAACAAACAAAAAAAGGGGAGAAACCTTTTCTTTTTTTGGGCTTCCTTATTTTGTGCTTTTGAACCAAACTAGGAAAGGTACTCAAGATAGAAACTAACAGTAACTTTTTACAACTGGAAGAAAACATGGAAAAATAGGAATTTAAAAAAAAATTGTAAACAAGTTTACTCTTAATAGGCGATGTTTTCTTGGCAATTAATACCATAGTCTATTTATTTACATGCAACAATAACAGCCATACTGAAGCATCTAGAAGCTTATATTTATGTATATGTTAGATATCTCACCATTATAAGGCCCTAGGAGATAATTTTAGTGATCAAAGATAACAAAGAACATTTTAAGATTCAATACTCTGTCCTTCAGCTTGATTTGCAATTTCTACAAGAACCGAAGAAAGAGAAGCTTAAAGTATGATTGTGAAGAGGCATATTAGAGGTTTCGAGCTAGTTTTAAATTTAGTTTGATACAAGTTTGTTAATTTATCCATGCTTTATTTCATGTTGGTAAAAATTTTCAGCTCAAGTAATACTAGTGTTTGATAAAGTGAAGTTTAATATGGGGAACTTCTATTGAGAATTCTGCTGATGCAACTAAATTGATACAATATTTCTTCTCTCTCTCTCTCACACACACATATTGATCGTCATGATATTACTTGGTTATATCTAGCTGGTTTTTTTCCTTTTTGCAAAAGATTTATCAGTTTGTTGCGTACCATCCTGCAGGCATGAGTTGTCACATGTTCTTAGGGTAGCCAATAAGTTGGATTGTATGTCGATGTATAGCTAACATAAAGCTAAGTGGCTCACTGAGATTGCTTCTTAAGCAGCTACTTACTGACATTTCCGCTAAAGTGTGATAGGTGTTCATCAAAATAATTTTTATCAGACAACTTGGATTAAATAAGGATGTTGGACGTGATTACTACAAAAGTACATTAAAGCTTATTTGTACTTATCCAAGTTATCAACCACTCTTGAGAAAATTAGAAAATAAAGGGACAAGTTAAAAAACATAAGAAAATACGAAAAGCAAGGAAGTTTGAAAAGCTCTTGTGCTGTTTGGAGGGGTGACAGAGGTATTACTCATTGACATAGTAAGTCTCGCGAGAGGTGGCGATGAACACTTCATGATTCAATGCCACTGAAAGTCATAGACCCCCAACTCCAACTTTAGATGGTTGAGAGGTTGTAATTTACAATAAATATTCTAAAATATCTATATTCACAAGCAATTAACTAACATAAAAAATTTTTGTCATTTTTTGAACTAACCACTTTAAATGTCAATAGTTCTCTAGTACCTTTAAACCATATACCAGTATAAATGAAATAAAATCTCAACAAGTTAATTTCTAAATGAAAGAAGTCCTTCCAAATAACAAAGAAAATGTTTCGGTAACTAATGTCCTCACTTGACCACTTCAAAGTACAAGAAAATTTCAACTTTTCAATTTGATAGGAATTTGGACCCAGTACTGGACCAATGTAAAGGACACCAAATTGCTTATCCTGACCATTCTTAGTCCTTCTAGTCAAGGCAGTTATCACCAGGGAGTATAAAAGATTTTATGTGAGCAGCTACATGCACTGAACATGATTTTATAATCGAATCAAGATGAAAAATACATCTACATTAATGGAATAAAATTTCAATTATTTCATCAACTCTAGTTCATCCTGATAATCAGATTTTGTATAAACGTTAGTGTCAAAATCCGTGGTTTTTAAATCACCTCTGACTGTGATTAATATCACAATGGTCCGAAATCCATAATGGGTGAATAAAGGACGAAATTCCAAAGATAAATACCATAAAGATCAAAATCTTAAAGGATGGCTGTCGTTAGCCCTAAAACCTGCATGTCCCTAAAGGATGGAACCCCAAAGATAGTGACTAATGCACAATCACAAAGGTAAAATGCTTGAAACCCTAGATGAAAACTAACTTCCCCAGCTAATTTAACATTGTAGATGTTAAGATCCTCTAAACCTCGTGTATTCAGAAATCGATGTGAAAATTAAATTCACTCACAAAACCTTTCAACCAAGTATTTCAAAATAAAGTTTGTATGACATGTAAATCCATGAAACTAATAGAATCTGAAGCTTTCAATAAATGCAATATTCACAACCATGTGTAACTACAGAAAATGTGAATAATTCCACATTGGCTAGTTCCACGTTGGAAGCATCGTGTTTCCTTTACAATCATGATATATTTCCCTGGTCATAAGCTTTTGTATGGGTTTTCCTTGAGTTCTTTTTGGCTATTTAATACGTGAGAGGCATCTTTGATATAAACATTCATGATGGTCAATGCTTGGCAATTATATGAGAATAATGAAATCACGACCATCAAACATGTACTCACACGGGATAATTCCACATGCTGCCTACTTATTTTCTTTGGGATAATAGAAAGTAGTATAATCAGTACTCATAGAAGTCTAGCATTTCTTAGTCTTTTCTGTTTTTTTAAGCTCTGTGGACGACTTCTGAGGTGTTAAGACGAAATTATATGCAAAACAAATAACACGTGATACATCTTGATTATGTTTTGTAGTTAGATGCAGTAACCCTCTCTCTCTCTCTCTCTCTCTCTCTCTCTCTCTCATAATAACCCTTTCCTTGGAAGAGTGAAATCAACATTCTCATCCTGGCTTTACTAAACTGAACTAGAGATGTACAACGTTCTCTAAAATTATGATGCTCTCCTTGCAAGAGTGAAACAACACTCCGACCATTCATCCCTGCATCAAAGGTTTCAATCTCCCTTCGTCCCTCCTTATATATATGATAACAATGAGTATGCTTGGTACCAAGTACCAGCACACAAAATTTGGTGTTGGGTAGACCACTTTACATCCACCAATTTGATGAGTGAGCAAATAAGTGGGGACTGTTTTCAAGTGGAATGAGAATAAGTCATTTCACTACCACGCACCAAGTTTCTGCTCGGTGCCATGTATGTCCATTATGCTCTCACGCACACAGATATATATATATATAGAGATATATATATATATATATATATATATAAAATTAAAATTAGCTGAGTGGATCGAGTAAATTGATTGCATATAATGTAGTCTTGACTCTTGGAGGCGCTCTCTTAGATTTAATCTAAGGTGTGATCTTTGTGTGTGTGTGTGTGGGGAAAAGTGTTTCTAAGGTGATACCTTAGACTAAATCTAAGAAAGAGCCTCCAAAACTTTATTATGTGCAGTCAGTTTACTCGATTCAATTCATTTTGATTTATATGCCTTAGATTGTATACAAACAAAAAAATTAGGCATAATGCATTAAGTGGTTTTAAAATAATGGTTTTATGATAATATAACTACCGAGACGCTGAAAAATATGTGTTGCGCATCATGATTTTTAGTTTGAAGATGTTTTAAACATTTAAATCACAATGAATGGAGCTGATTATTTATTGGAATAGTCTAATCCTAGGATCAAGAGACGTGTTTTTCCTTTTGATTGGATATAAGGTGTCACATTAGGAATATTTTTTCCTATGCGCGTGCATGCGTTCGTGTTTGTGTGTATACAATGTTCTCTATGTATAATAACCCTCTCCTAGCAATAGGGAAACAACACTCACACCCTCCATTGAAGGGTTCAATACTTTGTTGAGATCTTGATGTTTACGTCCACATATTCTTTCCATGAAATAGTTTGCTTATTCAGTTATGTACTCACTACTCAAAAGTATCTTTACATACAAGAACATCATGGGATCACCGCTTATATAATTAGTTTTTTATTGCTATTTTTTTATTCAATAAATTAACAGTGTTTTGGCACCGTCTCTCACACCATGCACAACACATGCTCAAAATGGATGTTTATTGGTGGCATAAATGATAAATGAAATTATGGAGACATGCAGGGACTGGTATCTTTGTCTTAATTGAGTTTTTTTTTCATTTTTAATTGTTCTTTTCTCTGAAATTAATAATTCTGCTTTTTGTGATAGGTTCTCAGTTGCAAGATTATTGGACTTTTGCCGCAGTGGCTGTTCGAGGGTTGTGATTGTGCTCATATGAAATGCATGTTGGAATATCATTAGGCTACATAGTAATGCACGACATAATGAGCCGTTATAGGTGCACATTGTCTTGCCATACCATAACTTATTTAAGTATGCAAGATTGGAATTGTTGGAAACTTGTGTTGGACTTTTTTTTTGGGAAACACTATGTTTTTCTACGAACCTAGATGTTGTTAATTTATAAAAATTGCAATCTTGAATAGCAATTAGGATGCAGGTGCAGTGAGAAACTTGGGTCTTTTTGTACTAACGGACTTCTGAAGGGTGTGGTCTAGTTAACTCTGAATGCTTGTGCTCGATGCTAGTTGAATCTACCCATCTTATTTATTTGCTAACATGAATAGTTTGAAGTTGAGTTGGACTAGTGTTCTGTTGTGTGTGTGTGTGTGTGTGTGTGTCAAGATTACAGCGTCAGGACCATGGGAATAATAGCTATCATGACAGTCATTGCACCCCCCGAAATTATCCTCAACCATTTCTTCCTCCACATTATCCATCTGCAAGAACCAAATGACGTTAACATGTGTAAATTGTGAATAAATAGGAAGCTACATAATCATATGCACTACCAAAGTTAATGAGCATGCAAGTACTATCTATAAATGGATTTTAATATACCAGTAATTGACACTGAAAATATAAACATTAACCAAGACTCTGATTTTTATGGTATGGTTAAAACTTTTTTGCATAATCTAGCAGTTATTTAAACGTTAAAGAAAATTATTAGTTATCTACAAAAACTATGATTATCTCCTGCATGCATAAGCATTGATAACTACTAGAACTTATGAATTTTTTCAAATTTTTTTTGTTCACTTGAAGGGAATTGGTATTCTAAGCGTAACTGAACAACAACTTTTTACGATTTGGCGTTCACAAAATAGTCCAATATTTAATAAGTTTGTAATATAATTTGCGTACATCAAATATTCATCCTATCCACACATATAAAAACAATAAAATCACGAAACAAACAACAAGACTCTTTTTTAATGGTAAAAATCATGACTTTATATTTTAGATACGACATATAATCTTCATAGAATCATAGATTACCAAAAAAATATTTTTTAGGAGAAAAAACAATTAAATCGAAGTGACTAGGGTTTTATACATTAGTAGAAAAACGACCAAACTAGACGGAACAATCTAGACGGAAAAATTTCCGTCTAGATTGGAGCAAACTAGACGGAAAAATTCCGTCTAGATTGTTCCGTCTAGTTTGGATCAAACTAGACGGAA